>PVJO010013372.1:0-23598 GCA_004026905.1 Hystrix cristata
GAAATGCATGAAGTCTGATTTTGTTTCACTTCGCAGAACCCTATGCAGTTTGAAGAATCGGACTGTGACTCTTCCGAGGGGGAATGTTCCGATGCCACAGTGAGGACCAACAAACACTACAGCTCTGCCACCTGGTGAGGAAGGAGTGCCCGTCCTGACCGGCTCCTGGCCGGTGGCATTGCAGATTTCCCCCGACTCTCCCCTCTCTCCCGTCTTTGGCCGGGAGGAGAGCTGCCCCTCTCTCTTCCCCTAGAAACGAGCTGCAATAACAGGAACAGGAGACTTCGCAAATCTCTGGAAAAAAATATACAAATGAAATTAAGTCTCACTGAACATTTCAATCAAGAATGGCAGGGATCTATTTTATTGAATATTCTAGCTACTGTAACACTGATATTTATTTTTCTTGGACATTTTAACACTTTGTACTGTAAAGAGTGAACTATATATGATAGAGAGACACACAGTAATTTCTTGCAAAAAAAAAAAAAAGGGAAAGGAAAAGAAAAAGAAGTGGACTTGAAGAGCAACATCCTTGGGAACTTGTGGGGCCGGGAGGTATTACTGCCGCTTGAACAGGGGACCAGGGCTTTGGCCATAAGTGACTGAAGAAGAAACAGAGCAAGACATATTGAGCATTTTAGAACACAAAGGAAAAAGCAATTCCAGGTAACTTGAGAACAGACACATTGAGTTCAACCAGCTTGTCCAGGTGGGTGACGAAAATGACCTAGAAAAGCTTGGACTCGAGGTACTTGAGGGCATGTGCTTCCTCTAAGAGGAAAACCCAACAAAACTGTACATGTGGGAACTGCTGCCACGTTTTTAACTGTCAGCAGCGTTTGGTAGTGAGGCCTACAAGATAGCGTCACGCCTTGTTCCCAGGAAATAGTTCCCTTTTTAATGCTGTTAAGGTCACTGTCATGACCTTAACAAATGTGTTACCTTGGCCGATGTGATCTGTCAGACTCAAGTGCCATTTTCCTGTAGGTTTTTTCTTTTTTTCCTTTCCAGCTGTTGACCACTTCCTTTAGGGAAGGGTTGGGGGAAGAAGAAGTTGCTGAGGAGGAGAAAAGCCTAAGACAAAAAGAACATCTCCAGTAATATTAGGAAGACAAATGTGGAATTTGTAAAAGTACATTCTCAGGATGCTCAGTACAGCTATGCAGAGAACATGGAACCACCCTTCTCTGGAAACAGGTTCCTTGTCTGCTAGAATCATATTGATTCAAACATGAGAATAGAATTTGAGGGCAGCTAGGATGTGTGCATGCGTGTACGTGTGCATGTGTGTGTCCAACGTCCAATCCCAAACCCTCCCCTTGTTTTTATGCATTCACTCATTCTGTCCTTGAAGCTTTAGTGACTTGGCTGTCACCATCAGAATAAAGGCAAGATAAGCAACTTGCAAAAGCCAACCCCTCTCAAACCATAATAGCATTATTTGTTAGTTTCTACTTGTAAAATATATTTTACTTCACTCCGAATCAGTGCAGTTTTTATTAATTGGACTTGGAAGTTGGTGACAAGAACAACTGATGCCGAGCAAGGAATTGTAATGATTTTACACTGTGAACAGCCCAAGCCCTGCCTGTCTCAAAGGTCATGGGCCCTGAAGAGCATCCCAAGTCATCTGTGGCACCTTGGCTTTAAGGAACATTTGATTTAGAATTTTACAGGCAAACAGATATTGACTAATTCCTGTCTCTGTCTCAAAGATAGGTTAATGTCAAACAACCTCGCTATGCTTGCTAGAATTTCTGACCTTGCATTATGTGAGATGTTAGGAAAGTCTCACACATACAGGTATTAAACCATTTCAAGTGCAGATGGAAACAGTGCCCCTCCTCTGGGTTTCACTGATCACATCGGCCAAAAAGGAAAGGCAGGAGGGAATTTAGCGCAGTTCCTTTTTTTTATTTGATCCCTCCATTTGTTTACACTTTATGTTGAGACATTGATTTAAAATGTAGTGTCTATAATTTATAGCTCATAGGTAGGATGAAGGAAAATGTTTAATTTATACAGAGAGCAGTATTGTTTGCATTAAATTATTCCATTTTGTATAATTTCTGTAGCTGGACTACATGAAAGATCTTAAGTTATGGCATTATTATCATTGTTGTTTTATTTTATATTCTCATCCTCATTTTCTGTCCTCCAGAAGGTGTGGTTTACGATGTAGCACAATGATTGTGTTTATTGCTGACCGTGGATTATTATGAATTTTATGATTTGAATGAAGGCATGTAAATGGAACTGCTGTTTGGGAGCTCCTGGTACTCACCTTAGCTGTGTTCCCCAATTTTCTGTGTACAACAACAATCATCTGAGGGTGTGTGTTCTGCCCTGAAGCCCAAAGGTTACGTCAGGACTTTGACTTGACCGTGAAAGTGCCTGGGTGGGTAGATGACCGAGTGGATGGATAAACAGTTCAGAAGCTGTAAACTCTCCCAAATTTCATGAGAAATAAAGTCATGGGACTACATTAGAAAGAGAAAGAGAATTATTTAATGCCCTGAGAGGAAAAGACCTAGAGTTTCTACAAGGGGCTCATGGATCCATGTCAGGAATTATCAGCATAGTTTGTAATCTTCCTGCCAAATACCACAAAACCAACGTTTTCCCCCCAAGTGGGTGCAGCAGGAAGACTCAAGAAAGAAAATTTCCTATATGGCATGACATAAAGTGCCTAGCTGTGACGCCAGCCCGCAAACAGACTAACAGAGTCACAGAGGTAGGACACTCAGGAAAACCTGAGTCCGGTAGAGGATCACAAGCTGGGAGCGCGCGGTGAAAGGCTGACTGTAGAGTTCGTTTACACCGTGACTCTCTCTGCTTCACTGGTCCTTAGAAAGGACATGCTACAACTCTGTTCTGTTTCCAGTCAACACAAAACACCAGCGCTTCAGTCTGTTCATTTTTTGCCCCAGGTAGTGGCAACAGAAAAACATGCGGGTCAACTTTTGTCTCACGCATTTCAGTGATGGTCTTCCCAGAAAACCCACCCCACACCTCATCGTTTTAAGCAGCTTTTGAATTCCCATCTTGGCGTCTGTCATGCCAATGCCACTCTGTCCAGAATGGCATTAGGAGCGTGCTGGGGAAGTAGATAGTGGTAAATCCTCAGTCATTCACTGTATTGTCAAGATTTGAATAAAGTCCACATTGAACACTTTTTATTTTTAGTAAAATTGACTAAAGGTTTCCAAGAATGGTATCCTCTGTCCAGGTTGAAGGGGAAATACCTCTGTACCCTAGCCTTGTCCTTCATCATCTACCTTCTGAAAACCAGGGAAATCTTGAATTGGTGTGTTTCTTTGAGCACAGCTCCACAGCCATCAGAAGAATGCCGAATCGAGAACTCAGGGAATTTCAGAGCTAACTCTTCAGTCCTGTCAGCTGCAACAGTGCTTCAAGGAACCTCCAGGGCTGTGATTTCCAGCTGGTCACTGACTGAAAGTTCACCGCCCCCCACACCTTGGAATGAAGGTGCACATTAAGCATCTGTTTTTGACTGACTGCAGGACCTGTTTCCATTTGTATTGCAGACAAACGCTTGGTTTTGGTTTGTATGTTTTTCTAGATCATGTCCTCAAATAACAAAATTGCTTAGGAGAGGGACAGAGAAGGCCGCATCAACTTTGAAATGATGATGGACCACACTCCTCTAAAGCGTAGACTTGTTTGCAAGATTGAGCTCCACCCAGAGAGGTGTCAATGCTAGCTCTATTGTAAGGGGACTTGGGGACAGATGTGACAGTTCTGGATTTTCCTGGTACTATTCAAGACTACTTAAAAAGCTCTTCCCCACTGTGGAACATTGACTGACATCCTTTCAGTATGAATGTTTTTTTTTTGTTTTTGTTTCTTGGCGCTAGGGATCGAACTCAGGGCTTTGTGCTTGCAAGGCAAGTGAATGCATTCTTGATCAGATGGTTTACTCTTTTTTTTCATGCCTTTGGTCTCATTTTTTTTCCCTTTTCTTAAAACATTCCTACTTAAACTTCCTAAAATTGAAATCTCCAGAACAGAACATACTTGAAATTCAAGGAATTCCTGCCCTACTCCACAGTATAGTATGTTTTGTTTCTACTAGGCCAGAAACAAAAACACCACCATCTACCACCTTCATCCTAAACACCCAAGACTGTATTTATTGAGCACCGTATTCTTCCCATCCAGCCTCAGAACTACTCACAGCACAGCACCTGAAGCAACATTACCATCTCATTGGATTTGATGCGCAAAGGGAGATGCCTGCCGTCCCACCTCAGATTTCATAATTGATTTCCAAAAGGGGGTTTGAGATCTTGAGTTTGTCCCAGTGGGAGAATGATGGGATCTTACCAATATTCCCTTTGTGGATCCCACCAAAGGCTGGCAGGGGCGGTACTACGGCAGGGAAAAGGTCACTTGCCTCTTCTCGCTGCCCTTTGGGACTGCAATTCCAACTGAATAACAACCAGTCACTGATGGGTCGAATTCCAAAATGTCTCTTCACTCACATCCTCTATGCTCAACGAGCACGTTCCTCCCAAGATCTCATGAGACCCTTGTGACATTCAAGACTCTGTCTAATCTTGTCAGTATGAAATTAGTGCCTTCCCAGGCAGCAAGGTTTTCTTTGCTGATTTCATAGAACAAATGTCCCAGTGGACTCACACCACCAGTGTTATCAGCCTCACAGACTGGCCCGTACTGCAAATGCCTGCTCAACTCGGAGCGCACTAGGCTGCTAAGCAGAGGACTGTAGAACCTGGAGCATTTCTCAGGGATGGGTGGCAGAAGAGGGGCGCTCTGAAATCACTGCTCTGATAAGCAGGAAAAGGAGCAGGTTAGGTTTTGGTTGACTGTCTTGTGGCCAGTGCGCAATGGCAGGATCTCCCAGAGCCAGGCCTCAAGCAGATGGCAAGGCCACTCTCAGGAATCTTCCAGCAGAATCCCAGCAGTACTGCTCTCCGGAGCCACTTCTCAGCACTCAGGGGATCACTGGCTCTGGCACCAGGCTGCTGTCCAGTGACAATGGTCCTCCCATAGTTGCAAGCCAGAGGGAACCCCAGCCAGAATGTGTTAGCTCTTGGCAAGATGTCCCACCTTGACCACAGCACCCCGGTAGCTCCCACCTCCAGAGTGAACACTTTTCAGACTCTGGAAGTGGGAAGACACCTCTCTGATTCTTTATGATGGTAACTTGAGTTCCTATTAATTTGGAGCAAATGGATTTCTTTTTTGTTGTTAAGTCTCAAAATGAACTCCCTCGCCCATCTTCCCTGTGGTCTGTATTGTCGGTTCCCTGCTCCATGTTGTTTTCTGATGTCTGTACTGAACAGCAGTGGAAACAAGAATGACTATCAGAGCAAAACGAATGCATGAGATTAAACAAAAAGTGTACTTCACTGTTCTCTGGTCCTGTCTTTTCCTAAAGGTATTGCTTGTGCCCTGTGGGCTGCCTTAACAGGCCTCAGCATTTGTCAGAACATCGGGGAACGAAGACTTCACATGAATGGGTTTTCTGCAAGCAGGAAAAACATGACGGAGAAAGGCAGTTTCCATAACTCTTGGATTTCAGTCACAACCACAAAAAGAAGCAATAACCATTGTTTCCAGCATAGTCTCTCCTTGAGTTTTCCCTAAGAGCCTAGACAGGCGCTCTGCTGCTTCCCTGCGCTGTTCTGCTGCCCATCTGGCAGCTAATGACACCAGTATCATGTGAGCAGAGAGAGGAACATGGAAATAAATCTAGGATCATTTTGGTCAGAGGCCTGCTGAGAGTGGAAAGCTACAGCACCACTTAGGATTGTCTGATTTTCAGCCAATCCTGATTCTCTTTACTAAAGGCAGCTGAAATATAATAATGTGTAGAAACGAGCATTTATGTCCATTTATTATATACAGAATGCTTCTGTCCATTTATCTGGGAAATTGTGTCACCTGTGAACTCATCACCAATAAGGCACACTGCTGGAAGATCATTCAGGAAGAAGAAGATAAATGTGACAGTGTGGGGGCTTCCTCCTTTATCCTCCTCCAACTCCAGAACACTAACAGCCACCATTATCAAGGTTGCTTCCTCACCTCCATGCAACCTTTTTCTAAAAGGAAAAATTGTTTTAATGAAATCTTTGTTGTACAAGAGTCCTACTGTGTCCAAAAAACACTACTTAGGAGCCCACTCTTCCTGTGGAACATAGTTATTCCTGAGAATTCATGTGGACTAACAGGCCTAGATTAGAGCCTTGGCAAGATTCTTGGCCAACCCAAATAAAAAACTCCACAGACGATGGCCACGGGCAGCAGCTCTGTAAGTGTGATGAGGACACAGGGTCACAAAGCTGGTCAGTTCAGGTGCCAAGGTCCATCTGTCCTTAGAGGCTATGACCCAGGTCTGTGCCAAACCAACCCTGCAGCTACTGGAAGCAATGATGGCTTTAGGTCATTACAATGCAACCCAACCAAGCAAGCAGACCAACTTTGCCTCTTTCAATTAAAAAAAAATATATATATATATTCCTCAGTTATTCTCAGCAAATGACAAAATGATAAACATACATAGGAGACACTGGCCGGCAGCCTAGTATACGGAATCACTCTCCTAGCAGGAGGTAGAAGGGACTCCCACAGAGAAAGTAGATGGTCACTGGACCTCGTGAGTCCAATGTCCTGCCCTGTCCGGAACATATCCATAAGATACAGCATTTGTTCCATTAATATTTAATAGTCTGTTTGCAATCAGCTTAATCATCAGGACATACAGCCAGGAGATGTGACATACACAGACGTAAGATGTCTGAACACAAGAGCATCACAAAAATGGCAGCGCATCTGAGCTATCTGTGGAAGTCCTAGGTGGTTCGTCAACTTGATTCCTTTTGCTTATGGAAGAGGTAGATCATCATCAACGAAGCACAGAACAAACTCTCCAAGAGACTGACAGAAGATGAGAGCCATGTCAGCAACGTGGCTTCCATCAGCACTGACACTAGTGACCAGAACACTGTCATAGTCTGTCACTCTGCGGGAGGCACTCTGGACGAGGACAGCCATCTTCTCCCAGAGCAGCTGGGCGGGCAAGAGGCGAATCTGACAGACCATCCCGGATTCTTTGTGGAATGAGCCCTGATACGATCCACCTTTTAGAGCACAGCACCCTTCAAAACAGGACACTGCGCACAGATGAACAGTGTCCAAGAACAATGAGGGTCTTTGCAGTACATCCATTCCCCAAATCAGCAACAGACTTCAGGGAAGGGGTGAACAGAAAATCCAGATCACGTGTCTTTTCTGCTATTTGTATGATTGGCAGCGCCCTTCTCATTCAATTGCAGGTGCTTCCGGCTGAATTTTTTAATGAGAGTTCCAGGAACTAAGGCTACCAGGGCAATGGCCAAGAGCTTCAAGGCTGTTTCCCAGGAGAAGAGCGCATCCAGGGAGGTGAGGGCTGACAGGATGGAGCCCGTCTGCACACAGATGAAATTGTACGGGATCAAACCTGGAAGAAGGGGCAGGAA
Source organism: Hystrix cristata (assembly GCA_004026905.1). Classification (NCBI taxonomy): domain Eukaryota; kingdom Metazoa; phylum Chordata; class Mammalia; order Rodentia; family Hystricidae; genus Hystrix; species Hystrix cristata. The sequence goes on from PVJO010013372.1 coordinate 7,512, forward strand.
AGAGCCTGTTAGAGGGAGCCGGATAATTAAGGAAATAACATTGCAACAGTAGCCCCAGGAATCCAGAACAGTGTCTCCAGCTGTTAGCCCCACTCCTGACTCGCAGCCATTATCACCTCCTTCTCTCCTTCCTGGTTTTTTCCTTCCTTTCCTCATTTCCCAGGTACACCTGCCTGTCCAACACAACAACTTGGTCTACACACAAATACATTACAGTAAGATAAAAATTTAAAGCTTGGAAAGACAAATGAGTGCAACAGAGTAAGTAAAACAAGTCAGGGAGTAGGTTAGTACAAACATGCATAAGGTTCATGCATTTACTAAAGATGGGCCCCAAATCTGGGTGTTTAATAGCCAAAGTAAAGAGTCAAACACCATCATTATGAGATTTGCAGTATGTATGAAATTAAAGAAACAAATAGGGGTGGGAGTGTAGCTTAGTGGTAGGGCACTTGCTTGCAATGCATGGGGGCCCTGGGTTCAAACCCCAAACTACAAAAAAGAGTTCTTAAAAAAGAAAAAAAAGAAAAAAAAAAAAAACTTCTAAGAGGTAACCAAAGGCACTGAAAGTCTGGCTAGCGGCTGGACAGGCCAGCCACACAACACTGCTGAAACCCCTGAAAACACATGTCAGGCTCCACCCTGGAGATTCTGGGGTAGAGTCTAGGAATCTGCATTTTAAAGTCTCGCCCCAGCCCCACGCCTGAGCTTCTGATTAGCCTGCGGCCCGCTGACAATCCATTTCTCTTCTATAGTAGAGGAAATACATGGGAGATGAAGGTCGCAGACCACTTAAGGTCACACAGCTCACTGGCAGGAAAGAACCCTGGTCCCCGGAGCCTTCCCAAGCCGGTGCCCCCATTAGCTTAAGTACGGAAGCACTCTGTCTGAAAGGCGATATGACCAGAACTGGCTTTGGTTGAGCTTGCTTCGATTTCAGATCTGTTTCTCTCAGGCATTCCCTATTAATAGCAGCTGTTCAAGGACGGATTTCTATTAGACCTGCAAGCCCCGAGTATCATTCCCTCCCTGAGTCAATTTAAGAGAAGTTGATCCTTACTCTAGGCCACAGGACAAGGAGCGTTAACAGTCACTGACTTCACGGGGTGTTAGTGCTTCGCCACCCTGATAAAGGTGGACGAAGGTCCACACTTTGAGAAACACTGCTCCAGTCCCAGCCCTTCAAGGTGAGCAGCTTGCTGGAAGTCATACAATTGCCAAGCCAAGCAGAGACTTTAGAAATCATCTAATTCAGGCAACTTCAAAAACTCAGGATCTAGCTGGGGATTTAGCTCGGTGGTTAAAGTGTTTGCCTCGCAAGCACAAGGCCCTGAGTTTGATCCCCGGCACCAAAAAAAACAACAACAAAAAAACACCTCAGGATCTAACAGAATCCCTTCCGAAGATTAGAGACTCACACTGGATCCTTGCATCACCTAGAAAACTTTAAAATATGCTGAGTCCTGAGTCCTACCCCAGAGACGATGCTGTAAGGATGACTGAAACTCCCCAGGAGCGTGCTGGGGGTGGCTCAGTAGTAAAGCAGTTGCCTAGCATGTGCAAGGCCCTGGGTTCATTCCCAACACTACCACCACGACCACACACACAGCCCCAGGTGATTTTTATTTATTATTTCTATATATTATATACATATAGATACACACACACATATACATACATATCTATATGGTATGTGTGTGTGATGCTGGGGATTGAACCAACTGAGAAACACGGCTTTATTCCCAGCCTTTCATCTGGCCAAGCAGTCCCCTGAGGGTAAGCAGCTTCCTGAATGTCAGGCAGTCATCAAAAGGCAAAAACATCCCTCGCTCTGCTCTATTCTTCCACCCACATCCGGAACTCAGGGCCACACCCCCTCACTCCAAACCTGCTCTTCCTGCCAGCATTTCCTGAGCGCTCACTGCGGGTCAATGCGCGTCTTCGCACACAGACAGCCTCTGCCAACGGAAGCCGAGTGCCAGACTCCCAGTAGGCACTAAATACAGGAACAGAATGAGCGATCCTGATTCCGTAAGCTTTTTTCATGGGTTTTCGTGTTCAAGCCCCAGTAGATTTAAAATCAGGAATAGCTATCTTAGGTCACAGGCTTGAAGATGCTCTTTGTGAGCCTGTTTCTGGGAGGCAGGCACCTGCGACCCCAGGCAGTCCCCCGACACAGCAGCACCCAAGATTCAAACTTACGCCCCAGCATCTTACCGATAAGGACCGAGAAGAAGAAGTGCACGATGGGGATGTTCAGAATCGGGGCCGAGAGGTTCAAGAACCAGTTCGGTGTCATGGGGAACAGTCTCAGAAACAGTAAGAAGAAGAACAAGCTGTCGCTGTTCTCCTCCACCTGCAGCCAGAGGACAGAGCAGAAAGTCGCTCAAGGCACTGTCCCAACTCTTGCCACAACCCTCAAGGGTACAGACTGTTTTTCAAAAGGAAGAACCTGAGGATCAGAGAAGCCAGGAACTTGCCCAAAGCCACAGAGCTGGGAACTTTTTGTTGCTGTCAGGTTTTTTTAAGACAAGGTCTTGCTATGTAGCTTAAGCTGGCCAAGAACCTGTAATTCTCCTGCCTCAGTCTCCAAGTACTGGGATTACAAGGCTGCACATGCACCCGGACGCAGAGCTGGGATCTGATTCCAGCTCTGTGCCTCCTGATGACATTAACAAAGCTGCTAGACCTGCCAAGGAGGGGCGAGGAGCCCTTCAGGACATCCCTCCTCCCCACTGCCCTGAGCGCACAAGGTGACACTCAGGCTGGCACTCATGTGCCCCTCCTTACCTTCCTCTGCAGCAGGGTCACTTTATCAGGAAAGTAGGAGACCACCAGCTGCTTGCCAAAAACACTGGAGAGCAGGTAGCAGCACGAGGCGCCCACCGAGGTCAGCACACAGCACAGCGGCAGCCCCAGCCACGGCCCAAACAAGGCACCTGCTAACACGTTCTGTGAAGGAAGCAAACGCTCAGCCTTGACAGTGCCTGGTGGCTGCCAGCCACCTCATCCTGGAGCCCAAGAGTCATCGCTTCTCTCCTTCTGTCATTTCCCAGCCAAAACCCACCACCCCCTTGAAAGAGGTGAATGAAAGGGTTGGGAACTACAGCCTTGACCGGTCTCTTCATCAGTTTGTTTGTTTTTTGAGACAGGGTCTCTCGCAATTTAATTCAGGCTGGCCTTGAACTCATGGTGATCCTCCTGCTCAGCCTCCTGAGTGCTGGGATTATGCGTGTGCACCACCATGCCTGGCTTAGTCTCTTCATCTTTAAAATGAGGATCAGGATTAACACCTCAAACAGCAGGAGTGAATTCGAAGGGACAGGATATGTACACAGCACCCAGCCTGCTTGCATGGGCTATGGCAGACCAGCGATGACCAGGGCGCTAGGAAAGTAGATCTGAAATTCACAAGTTATTTTTACTATTTTAAAAGATGAGCACACACCATGAATGTTCCTTCAGTAAGACCACACAGGTTACAGAAGATGTTTCTTTGTTTTTCTGCTGGGATTACATCTATGTAGTATGCTCATCCTGAGGTTTCCATGTTGATCAAAACTCTAACTACAGATGACAGATTAAGCCTCACATCAAGAGCATCCCAGGCAGATCCAGGATGCATCCCCAGGTCTGGGTGTGAGACCCCCACCAAGTAGCAGCTGGCTCTCTGCCCTGAAGTGGGATTAGCTCAGTGGGGAAGAAGAGACCAGGGCAGCCCCAAGGAGTCGGTCCCACATGTGTGGAGCGCCACACATCTCCCTGCCTCTTCTGGATATATCTGCTCATCTTCCAGTTTCCAACAAACTGCCAGGGAGAGCTAGGCAGAACTGAGAGTACAGAGAAGGTACTGGGGAGGAGAGGGAAGCAGGCAGAACAAAAAGAAGCTTTCAAGACGTCCCACTCAGTCACTCAATCATTTAGTAAGTGTTGAGGGCCACTGAGTGCCACCCACTGTTTCATTTCTTATTCCCATGCAACAATCGCAGGGCTTTCTGGAGGAGTAGCCATATCTGACAGATAAGGAAAAGAGGGTTTGAAGGCAGGCAGGACACTGACCAGGAAGCTGGAGCCAGGGATGGCAAAGCTCTGTTTGTACAGGTAGGCGCTGCAGAAGAGCAGGAACACATAGGCCTGGTGTTCCTTCCGGTACTCTCGAAGGACCTCAGCGAGCTCCCGTAGCTCTGCTAGGTCAGAAGGGAACCACAGTGACCTGGGGATTTGGAAAATCAGATGGAAACAGGAGTCTGGATCTACCCAGTGCCTAAGAACATTACTTGCTGTTTCTATTTTCCAAGTAAGTTTAGAAACATGCCCATCACTGGGTCTGCTGGGATCACATACATAATCTGAACGCAACATGACAGGTGACCCAATACAACACAACAGAGCCCTGGTTTGGAGGCTGGAGTCCTGGGGTGGCATCCCCACTCTGCTACTTCGCAGGTGTGTGACTTAGCCCTCAGTTTCCTTATCTAAAAAAAGAGACGTTGGTGCTGGATAATCACTGAACTTCCCTTAGCTCTTAGGTTCTATGAGTGATTGATTTTTGGTGCTGGGAATTGAACCCAGGGCCTCTAACATGCTAAGCACATGTGCTGTACCACTGACCACACTCCCAGCCCCTTTATGATCTATCCTTAGGAGGATCTGTTTCCAGGCAAGCGCTGGACACCTTAAATTGCCTTCCCTCTTAAGGATACTACCTCTCCCACGAGCCAAGAACAATTCAGACTTCATCCTGCTTCTGAGATCCTAGGAAAAATGATAGTATCACCATTCACTGACAAGTCAATTACAGATTCTCTAGGGAAGCATATGAATCCCATAAACATTAGTGTCCCATGAACATAACTTTCTCAGGCTGGGCTTGTAGCTCAGTGGTAGATCGCTTGCCTAGTGTTCATGAGGCTCTGGGTTCCATATCCAGCACTGAACGAAAATAAAATAATAACTCTCTTGATAACATGGCAAGCTTGAAACCAACCCTTTCGAAGAGCCTGCTTCTTCACCCTGATCTTACTGTGGCGCAGCTCAGTGCTCTCTCAATCCTGTCCAAGGGTCACAGTGCCAAGGTTGCCTCGCCTCTGCCATCTGAGCAATCTCTGAATCCATCACTGATGGGTGATGACAAGCCCCCTAGTTCTCGTGTGGATGCTTCCCATGGTCGGACCGTCTCAGCGAGGGCACAGGAGACAGTAACTGGGACAACTGTCCTGATATTCGGATCCCAGTCCATCCCCGGACAGCGCAGGCTGTGCAGATCTCACACTTCCGCGCACTTTACAGAGGGAAGGCAGCAATCGAGGGAACCAGCCTGGCAGGTGTTGCTCCGCCCCGCCCAGCCTCGCTGTTCCCCAGGGGCACCGGGGGCTCCCGGCTCGGGCGGGGCAGCCCCGGCAAAGCCCCACGGGTCCAGCCGGGCCCGGCTCCGTCCGCGCCGCCGGCCAGCGCTGTGCAGACGCGGGCCGGACCCGTCGCCCTCATCCTGGTAGCTGGCTTCCCTCCTCTGGCCCGCACCCCGATCCCGCCACCCACGCCGCACACCTGCCGTCGGGCTCCTGCGCGGAGCCGGGCCTCGGGCCGCGGGGCAGCCTCGTGGACAGCAAGTAGAGCGCGAAGGTGCAGCCGCCGAAGACCAGGAGGAGGCCGAGCAGCGGGCGCATGGCGGCGCCGCAGCCCTGCCCGCCACCGGGCCGCACGAGAGCCCGCAGCGCTGGTTGCACAGCCGACGCCGCGCGGCGCGGGGACTGCGGGGCGGAGCGCCTTTGCGGACGGACCAGGGAGGGTTCCGCGCCTGGCCCCGCCCCCTGCAGGGCCCCGCCTCCAGCAGGAAGCCACGTCTGCGCGTGCGCGTGAGCGCGCGTGAAGCCTTACTGGGTCAGAGTCCTTCGCCCTTCGTTCCCGTGCGGGCTGGGAGGCCCAGAGCGAGCCGCCAGCCAGTTTGCAGTCTGGGCTACAGCCTCCACCACACAGAGTAAAAGTAGCCAGCAAACGGAGAGCCAGGTCTCCGATCATCCGTCAGATGCGGTGACAGTGACCGCAGAAATAATCAGCCTTGCCTTTTATTCAGCGCCTGCTCTGCCTCCGTTATCCCTAATCCTCACAACCTCCCTGCAAGGTAGTTATTTTCGTATTTAAAAGTCTGAGTCTTGGGGGCTGGGAGTGTGGCAGTGGGGTAGAGAGTTTGCCTGGCACGCGCAAGCCTCTGGGTTTTTTACCCCCCCAGCGCCACAAAATAAATGATAAATAAATCTGGATCTTAGCTTCTACAAAAGAGAATCAGAGGGAGTCAACCTGGCTTCAAAACTGGTGGGTCTCACCCTGCGTGTATTCTGGAGGATGTGGGGTTTGAGTTTACCCTCAGGGTCCGGAATTCCCCAAGCTGAAAAGGGAGAGAGTGAGGGCGCTGGCCTAAGGCAGGCCCAAGACGTGTACGAACTGAGGGAGAAGTTGAGGACCAACAGGAAGGCAACATAAGGAGCTGGGTGTTTAATATTGTCGGTGCTGAGGCTCCAACCAAGGTGCTGAATAAGTGTGGCTCTGTTTCCCATTTTAGGATGCTCACTTTGGCGGATAATTAGCATACATGCTGTGTTAACAGTTGGTGACTGCTCCTGTAAGAAGAGGTGAAGACCACAGTGGTGAGAAGGAAATGAGGAAGATGGCCAGGCTGGAGGAAGCAGATCGGTAGGGCGTGTATCTGATTAAAAGAAGGAAAGGACAGAGGGGCAACAGCCTGGGCAACAGATAGAAAGTGTCCTTGTCCTATTCACTCACAGCAATTCTTGGGCCAGATAGTGAGCACTTGTCAGAATTCAAACGTCCAAGATCCTGTAATTGCACATCCAAACATTTAACCTACAGGTATCTCCATGAGTATGTTCACAGATGTTCTCTCGGCCTTGTTTTGATATTAAGAAATTGTAACAACGTAAACACCCTTCACTTGGAGGCCTGCTAGGTGAAAGATGGTACATTCGCAAATGGAACTCTACCATATGTGGCTTCCTAAAAGAGGGAGGCAAGTCAGCATATCCTGATATAGAGCAATTGCCAGATACATAGCCAGGATAAAAATCAGACAAGCTGCAGGATTAAGAGGATACTATGGGCCAAGTGTAGTGGTGCACACCTGTAATCCCAGCTACTTCAGAGGCTGAGGCAGGATCAAAACTTCAAGGTCAGTCTGAGCAGTTTAGCAAGACCTTGTCTCAAAATAAAAATTTTTTAAAGGTCCAGGGATGTATTCCAGTGGTAGAGCATTTGTCTAGTATGTGTGAGACCCTGGGTTCAATCCCCAGTAGTGGGCCAAAAAAAAAACAAAAAAGGATACTATGACTCATTTTCAAGAAGAAAAAAGAGGATATATTTTATCTCTTTAAGATACTGACTGGTATTTGCATCACAATAACACTACAGGGGTTTAGTGGGTAGAGATATAAATAAAACAAGATTGACCAGGAGCCGATTATTGTTGAACCTGGGTAATGGACATGTGGGGGTGGATTTTATACTATTATTTTCTATGTTAGAAATTTTCCATTTAAGAAAATGAGAGGAAGTAGTCTCAGCCCTGGTCCAGCTGAGCACTCACTGGGTTAGTTCCTGCCACTAACGATACCCTTCCCCCCACCTGGCAACCTCCCCAACCTGGAAAATGCCTCCTTTTATCAGCACCCAGGACAACTGTCACTTCCTCTGAGACACCTTCTCCAGCTCTTAGTCAGAAGAGTTGTTCCTTGTCTGTGCTTAGGGCTCCGTGAGAAACATCACCCACCTCCCCAGGAGACAGTGAACAGCTCCATAGAAGAGATGGTGGCTCATCAGTCTTTGTCTGCCCCAAGCCCTAACCCTGTGCTCACCTTACAATTGGAACGTAATGCATCTTTGTTGAATTAATGTGTCAGGTTCTAGCAAGGTACTGGCTTGGTATATGCTGATGTTGAGAAGCTGAAGGGATTGGGAGAGAAAGTGGATGAGGAGCTAACGTTACTGAGCCTGTGCTGGGCCAAGAATCAAGCAGGACTACACACACAAGGACATCTTGCACGAGAGGAGACTCCCGGGGCTGTTTTCTCTCCCTGGACTTTGAAACAGGGTCTCCTTCAGAGTGAATAGCCAACAGCGCAGGCTCAGGGAAGGGCCACTGCCCTGCCTGGGGACCCAAGCTCCGTCACCCTCCGGGGAGCACCAGGGTTAGCAAAGGCCCATGCACACTTGCTGAGGGCCGCAGGGTGACCCCTTCTGAGGTCTGGGAGCTCAGCTCTTCCTGCAGGTGTTAGTTTTTCCATCATAACAAAACACGTGAAGCATTAACATATACGGAAAAATGGTTTGTTCTGGCTGATGGTTCTGGAGGCTCCGGTCCAACATCAGGTGGTCCTGTTGCTTTGGGCCTTGGTAAGTGTGGTGTGTCCTCACAGGAACAGATGGTGGAGGAACACCACTTCGGTGTTAGTCAGGAATCAGACAGAGGAAGAGGAGGAGCCTGGGGCCTCGCAGTCCCCTTTGAGACCATTTCCCCGTGACCTGTGGACTTCCCTGTAGTTCGCACCTGAAGAACTCACCACCTCCAGTATCGCCAGCTTGGGAACCAGGCATTTAATGCACGCACCTTTGGGGGACTTGAGCATCGAAACCATAGCTCCAGCCCCTCTCCATGTCTGTCTCGCTTGTTCTATCCCCCATCTCTCTTCCCCTGTAGTATTTGGGCTGGTAAGAGTAGATTTCTATTCTTACCCTCAAAAGCCTCCTCCACTGAGTTGCCAAGAGAACAAGGGGCAGGCTCTGGGGCAGGTGATTCTAAGTTGTAAGTTTTTTAATCTAACAGAGTTAAGTGCGTTGATGTCTGTAAGAGTAGAGGCGATCCTCTGACCTTGCGAGCCTGAGTCCCTTCCATTCTGCCCCGCGTCTACTGAGTGCCTACTTCATTCATGCCTGGGCTCGCGCTGAGTGCGAGGGAGGCAAAAACAAACAGCAACTGCTCCCCAGGAGCTCACGGTGTTGGAGGAGTTACAGACGCGGAAACGATGCAGTGTGGCTTCATGAAAGCAGCGATGGAAGCGTGTAAAAAGTCGATGTTGAAGCAGGTAGTGGAAGGGAGAGCTGTAGGATAGCAAACGAGGGAAGACTTGGAGCCCCACGTTGGGGTCATCCAGTAACACTGCAGGGTCCTGAAGGTGTCAGCAGTGTGCTTAGATGGGAGAGGCGCCTAGACCTCAGCCCTGGTGGCCCTGCCAGGAAATGCCATAGACCACCTGGAAGATGCACCAAGGAGTAAAAAGAAGAGCTGACTTCCGTTGTCTTGAGGGAGCCTGGGAAATGGACAATGGCCTCCAAAGATAATGGACAAAGATAATAGTATCAAAGGTTTCTGGGAGAAAAATCTAGGAGGCTGAGAAGGTTAGGTGCGCTCGTGACAATGGGCTGTGGCTAGGTAGAGGGGAGATCTTTACCGAAGATGGTTCCACAGGGCTTGGGAGATAACGCTGTTTATTTAATAGCTATTTCCTGAACACAGAGTCCAGCAGGCATAGCGTCCCTGCCTTGTGCTGCAATCTAGATGTTAATCAAATCATCACAGAAATAAATGTAAAAAAGACTTTAAAATTGCACCAGGGGAGGAGATACAGTGTACAATAGGTGAAATGAGATCTGAGAAGACTCGCTGAACAAGGGGCGACCCAGCTAAGGTCCCAACACTGAGTAGGAGAGAATCAGTGAAGAGGGGAGGGAAGGGGCAGGCTGTGTACGATGTAGCCACTCCAAGGATCTGGGACTCAGACATACTGATGGAGAGGAGAGCAAGGCAGCAAGAGGCGGAGCCCGAAGTGCCAGGGCCAAGAAGAGGGACTGAGAAGGCCGCGGCCGTTCTGGGTGGTCGCTGTCATCTGAAATGCCTTGAAACTCATCTCCGCTCCAGCAAGCAAACTTCCCTCCTTAGCCCTTCATTCTTCCCTTTGCTCTTCACCACAGTGAGGCAGTGGCTGTGTCGGCCCGTGGCCCAGCAGCTTTACAGAGTCACAGAAGTTCTCTTGCTAGCATTTTCCTGCTGTTGTTTTGACCCCATATCTGTGGACAAGGGAAAGAAGACAAAAAGTGACTGCTGCCTAAAATACAGGATTGGTAAAACAGTAAAAAGACATCAGGGCCTCGGCGTGCTGATCTCTCTCCCCACAATTCAGAAACGTGGAAGGAGGTGGCAAGGTGACAGGATGTCCCTGTGGGCCGGGGTGCCCCCCGCAGAGCCTTATTCTGTTCAGAGCCATCATCCCCCCTGTGCAGGGCAAGCACTGGATCTGGTACACATGCAAATCTGGGAGAACATGCGCAGCGCACAGACTTCTGTCACTTGTGAAATAATCTTTTCAGTTACAAGAAGGGCTGTTTTCACAGAATGCTGTGCAAGTCACTTGGATGAGGCAGAGGGCAGCGGGCTTGTGGCACTGCACAGTCCCAGACCCTGGACATCTGGCCCCAGGGATTGTCCTCTGTCCCAGCCTCCTTGGCCTCGGCTCTCGGGGACCTCTTGACTTGGCTGTCGCCGTCCTTCCAGATTCACAAATCAGACCTTCTTCCAGGACAACCAGTTTCTCAAACGGGCAGCTTCGGATGCCCCAAAGCAAACCATCTGTGCTGTGCATTCCATTCTCAGCAAAACAAATGAGCAGCAGCATCCCCTCAATCCCTTCTAACAGGTAGAATCATGAATAGCATTATTTTTCATTTTGCATAATGCATTTAAAAAACGTCCTTCAATAATCATGGATTTCACTAGTGGTAGGGAAAAATAAATATTTAAGGATTGCTTAAAGTGACTGGGGCTGGGTGTAGCTCAGTGGTAGTTTGCCTAGTGTGCCTGAGGCCCTGGGTTCCATTCCCAGCACCACACCTAATAATAATAACATAATAATAATAATAATCCACCTTTCCTCTCCTGCCTCTTGCTCCACCCTTGTCCCCCTGCCACGGGGCTGCCCCCTGCCTCCTCTGCCCTCTTCCATCCCCACATACTGCCCTCTGGGCCGTCGACTCATCCCACTGCTCAGAGGTGGGAAGTCAGCAGTGTGGGGTTGTCGGAGCACACAGCCCCAGAGAGAAGCGGGGAGAGGCTGTCCTGTCTAAGCAGGAGAGCTAAGCTATCTCAAAATAAATAAAAGCATGTTCACATTCATCACACACACCCCAGATGTGGCACCCCTGGGATTTCAAAGAACTTTCACAGCCCTGCCTCCCACACTCACTGCAGCTCTGCAAGGCCAGTCAGTTCATTCCCTGCCGTGAGCCAGGAACTGGGGATTCCGCCCAGGGCATGAGAGTCCACAGGGGTCTCCAGGCATCCTTCCCTTCAGATGCCAGCTCTGCAGCCCTGAGGGACAGCGCGTTGGTGACACAGAAGGGACAGATTGGAGCAAACAAGGCTGCAGGACAGGCAGACAGAGCACAGGGCTGGCGGGAGCCTGGCTATTTCTGACTTGCCCTAGTTAGGGGGCTGCCCTTCCTGGATGGTTTCATAACCACAAGATTGCCTGACATTTGACAATGTGACATTCATAGGACACTGCTGGAAATAACCTTCGTTCTTCCTGACTTTCGGGGCCTTGAAGAAAAGGTGAGGTAAAGCTTTGACAGCCTGTGGATGTCGCCTGCTTGGCACTGGGCTGCAGCTACATCTGCAACTTGGGGCAGGGAATAGGCCGGAAGACGGTTTCCACATTTTCCATCAAGACAAGATCATAGCGGCAGAGCTGCGGCCTGCGAAAACAGGACAAAGCAGCCTCATTAATAAAACAACAGAAACCACACGCTGCTCAAGTAAGCTGCATTTTATGCTCAGGGTCCAAGGTTACGTGGCAAGTGTTCTGAACTCCAGAGCAAATGCTTTCGGTAAGGAAAAAAACGTTACTTACCGTACAACCAAGAACAATACTAGAAAGATGACGAAGAAATAACCGAAAACATTAATGGCGATTGTCTCTGAACACTGACATTACAAGGAATATTCTTCTGTATTCGTTTCTATACTTTCCAAATTTTTATAAAGTGACAATGTACTCCTTTGAAAATCAGGAGAAAAAGTATTAAAAAGTCTCAGTTTTGTTGTTGTTCATTTGTTTGGTTTGGTTTTTTGAGACAAGGTCTCACTATTGTAGTCCAGGCTGGCCTTGAACTCTCTGTGTAGCCCAGGCTGGTCTTGAGCCCAGGATCGTCCTGCCTCAGCCTCCTGACTGCTGGGATTACAGGCATGCACCACCGTGCCCAGCAATTCCCACAGATTTAACGTGGCTATCCTCTTAGTGGAAATATTTATTATTTTTTAAAACTTGTATTAAGCAACTTGTATTAGTAAATATTTTAGAGATCCCTAAACCTTCAAGAAAAATAAATTAATAAACCCAAAGCTCACATTATTTTCCCCACCTCCAGATTAAATGCTAAAAAGTGACATTTATCACAAAACATAAAACAGCTATGTACTTTTTAAAATCTCACCCCTCACACACATTTATTTTTCTAAACCAATTGAGAATAAGTTGTTTACTCCTTAATGCTTCAATGTGTATTTCCTAAGTACAAGAACACTCTCACAACGGTTGTCAGATTCAACAAATGAGGCCAAGTTGAACATTGCTCTAACAGTCTCACACTGTCAGTATAAAAAAAATCCAGTTTTTCTTTCACTTTTTTAAGCATTAGCCTCTGCTTTATCGGTTTGCCAAATGATACATAGCTGTCTTCTTCTACAAAAATTATCAGCTCACATGCAGCCTGGGTGGTTAGGGAAGAATTACGAAACTCGCTGGCTATCACAAGTCATTTCCTTGTCTGCTGGCCCCCTCTCTTAAACACATACAAGTATAATTTTCTTGGATTACAGGGCTACTTGTTTTTGTTTTCTGTTGTTGTTTTTGTTTGTTTGGGTTTGGGGTTTTGTTGTTGTTTGTTTTGAGACCGGGTCTCACTCTGTAGCCCAGGCTGGCCTTAAACTCACGGCGATCCTCCTTCCTCAGCCTCCTGAATCCTGGGATTACAGGCATGTGCCACTTGAGGCTATTTTTAGAAAGTTCTTCACTTCCTTCACTCAAGTCCCGTTAAAACACGAGCCAAGCAAACTGGCCAGGACTCTGTAACCGCTCTGTCACGCCCTGCCTCGGCTCACCTGCCCGGATGTGCGAGGGACCTCAGCTTCATGCGGACAACCCTGAGCTTGTACCTGGGGCCGATCACAGATCCCGTGGAGAACACCAAGGAAATCGCTGCCACTTCGTCCAGATCTTGATTAAATCTTGCCAACAGACTCACTTGGTGGTATTTCTGGAAAGTGGCTGGTTCGCTAGGAAGCAATGACATTTGTAAGTGAGTACAGATAGCCAAAGAGAGAAAGCAGGCAATTTCTCGGCCCCATCGCTGGCTGGCTGGCGCTCGGGAGCAGAGGCCGCTGATTTCCACGGGACGGCCTGAGGGAAGGTCCTGCCCTCAAGAGGCACAGTGCTTATGATGACCTGCTGTGTGCCGGGGGGTCAGCTTGTCCCTGGACACAGCTCCCCAGTCCCCTGACATTCTGCAAGGTGGGTATCATTTTCCTGCTCCGCGGACAGCAACAGTTGCAGAGTTTAAGCCTCCCAGTGATGGGGATTAAATGTGGCACCGCGGGAATTCGAGCCCAGCTCTGAGTTCAAAGTCACGGTCTTTCCCTTAAATGCATTTGCTAGAGGCATACGGATATTTTTAGCCAAACTAGATCCTAATGGAGCAGTTGTTCTTTGTTCCGTCTTCTCTCACAAGATGAACCTTGAAATAGCTAAACTTAGGTTCTAAAACTTTTTCAAAGTGTGTGAGACATTTTCTTCAATTGGAACCCCAGGATTCTGAGGTATAAGACCTTCCTGGGGAGGTTCAGCATATTCGTCCCTCTGGAGCTGGGAGCAGAGGCTCCAGAGAATTGAGGAGTTGCCTGACTTCAGGAGCAACAGGCCTCTATACGTAGAGTACCCTCTGCTGCAGAGAAGGATGAATTTGAGTCATTTGTGGGAAAATGGATGCACCTTGAGACCATAATGTTAAGTAAAACAAATGAGACACACAAGCTTAAATATCACATAGTTTCTCGTAGATGAGAAATCCAAAGTATAAATAAATTAAAGAGCAAAGAATAAACGGAGATAGATCTTCTGCAAAAGGGAAGGGGACCAGGAGATGGAGGGAGGGGAGGGAGAAAAGGGGAAAGGAATGAAACAGTTTCAAAAAGGAAATGACGGCTTGCTCCACATGGGACTCCTCCATTTTGGAGTGGGGTAGAACGTGAGCAGGTGTCTGTCACCCCAGCCCCCTGGAGTCAGGTCCCACTGTGGAAAGCGGACGTGTCACAAGTAAAATTAATCAGAAAGGGGCCCGGAGTTTGGTTTTTAAATACATCTCCACTGAAACGAACCAGGGCTCCCTGAAGACATGGTAGGTTCTAGGACTAGGATAGGGCACTGCAAAGTGATCCTGGAAGGAAGTACCCCAGAGAGTGACCGAAATGTCCCAGACACAGAATCACCTCACGCCCATTAGCAGAGCAGGTGTTGATGAGGATGTGAGAAGCTGGAGCCTTTTGAAGAAGTCACCTTCAGGCTGAAGCACTTGCCTAGAGTGCAGGGCGACCATGAGCTGGGCCCTGGGTTCCCTGCTCAGCACCAAAAGAAAAAGAAGTCACCTCTAAGCCACCCAGAGACACCTCTTTCTACCCATCCAGGGAGCCCGCAATGTGACCACATCTCAGATCCTATCCTGTTAGTCTGTGGTTGTGGCTGAGAGACAACCTGAGTGCCTGGTAGCCTGCCAACTTGGGAATAATTTCCTGATTAAAGGAGCAAAATGAACCTCAAATTTCTTTGCTTCAAAGTTTCCCTCACCCCTTTTCCTGGCTATAGAAGTAATAGTTAAAAACAGTATTATTTTAAAACTTAAAACACACATGGCCGTAATAGAATATTGAAAGCTGAAAAGAAGCTGGAAAAAAAAAACCATTCATATTCCCACAACCCAAAAGACAATCTGACATTGCCATGTTTCTTTTTCATTTTTTTACATTGTTGAGCTAATTTTATACTTGTTATGACTTGTACCTAGATGTCTCCCCCAAAGCCTCATGCGCTCATAGGTGAGGCTCTTGGGAGGTGACCGGATCATGGGTATGTGATTCTGGGATTAAGAGTGTATGATAACTGAATTGTTTTAGCATAGTTCTAGGTGTAGATAATGGAAGCCTGTGGGTGTGGGTGGCACCAATCAACAGGTTTCTAAAGGGAATATAAAGGGACAGAAGGAAGGAAGGCTGCGGCTTCACTGCTTGCTGCCTCCTGCTCACCCTGCCATGGACTGTTTCTCCTCTGCAATGCCCCTCCCCCATGCCACCCTGCCTTGGAACTAGCCAACTATGGACGGAAACCTCTACAAACTGTGAGTCAGAATAAATCTTTCCTCCTTTAACTTTGAGTGTCAGGTATTTTGCGTCAGCAATAAGAAAGTAACTAAGACAATACTGTATATAATTTCCTGTTCTACATTTCACTTGCATATTATAAGCTTGCATTTAATATGTGTCATAAAAACTTCAATGTATGAATAATATTCTATTACATGGAAATATTTAAATGAACCACTTTCCATTGTTGGATTTTAGGGGTATATTCCCCCCATTTTTTTTTTTCCTGCAATGCTCAGGGTTGAACCCCCATGGCTTTTTTACAGAGCTATATACCCAACCCTTTTTATTTTTTATTTTGAGACAGGGTCTCGCTAAATCACTAAATTGCCTGGGCTGGGCTTGAACTTGAGATCTCTAAGCCTGTTGTGGGTTAGATCTAGAATGTTCCCCCAAACTCTCAAGTGCTCAGAGATGGGGCTGTGGGAAGGTGATTGCATCATGAGAGTGTTGTGCTTTTCAGTGGGTTCATCCATTAATGAGCTCAGCATCCTGTGTGGGATTAGGAGGTGGGCCCAGGTTAGAGGTGAGTCACTGGGGGTGTGACCTGGAAGGGTGTCTCTCCTTCCCAGACACTTCTCTCTCTCGCTCTCCCTCTACTTCCTAACCACATTG
>PVJO010013372.1:23698-52192 GCA_004026905.1 Hystrix cristata
AAAAGAACCTCTCCTTTAAATTGTGGGTGCCTGGTACTCTGTCCCAGCAATAAGAAAGTAACTAGGATGCTGCCTCAGGCTCTCAGAATGCTGGGATTACAGGTTTGTGCCACTGCACCCAGAAGGTATTTCCAATTTTTATTGGAAATTATATTTTCTGAGTTTCAGAAACATATCTATATATACGCACATATGTATATCTTATATTTATGTTAGGTAGTTTATATATGTATATTATGAGCTCGTATATGAATAGAAATATGGCCAGGCATGGTGGTACACACTGTAATCTCAACACTAGGGAGGCTGAGGCGGGAGGATGATGAGTTAAAGGACAGCCTGGGCTACACAGAAACATGTATGACATCTTTTACCTCTGGAAGTGGGACTATGTGTGTGTTATGGTTTGTGCCTAGATGTCCCCCCGAAGCCTCATGTGGTAAGAGGTAGCTGGATCTAGAGTGTGTGATTACTAAATTAGTCCACTGATCGGTTTGGCATAATTCTGCTGGAATCAAGGATGTGATGCTAGGATTAAGGGTGGAAGTACTGCCCACCCTAAAGGCAGGCAGCCTGGATAAAATATAAAGGACAGAGAGAGACTTGACCCTTGCTCACCCCCTTGCTTCGCCCCTTGCTTACCCTGCTGCCTTCTGCCTGTCTGCCTGCCACCCTGCCTCAGACCCAGCTGATTATGGACTGAAAGCTCCACAAACTGTGAGCCAAACAAACCTTTCCTCCCCTAACTTTGGGTGTCGGGTGTTTTGTCTCAGCAACAAGAGAAAAGTAACTAAGACAGGGAGCATGTGAGCAACGACCTGTACTTTTATGTGGAATATTCTTTTAGCTTTGTAGGTTAATATTATTTTTGGTTAATAAATCATATACATCTATGGGGTACAATGTGAAGTACTGATATCTGTATGTAATGTGGAATGACTATATCAGCCTATTCCTTGATTGTTTAGAACTTTTATAGTAAACAACAGTACCTTTGTAATTAAATGTTTAATCAAAGGAAGTGAGGAGGAAAAGAAAAGAGGTAAAGGGATGAGGAGAAGTGCGTCAAGAATTTAGCTCACTGGTAGAGTGCTTGCCTAGCCAGGACCAGGCCGTGAGTTTGATCCTCAGTGCCCCACCTCACCCTGCAAAAAAAGGATGGAGAGAAGGAAGGAAGGAAGTAGGAAAGAAAACCTGGGCACCAATCTGCTTATAGAGAGCCTGGGAAATCAAGAACCAGGGAAAGCAACTAAGCAATATGTTCCCTTCTGTCTTTTGCAGAACAAGGAAAAGTACAAACATATAATTAGAAAAGTATGTATACATGGGATTTAGCTTCTCTAAGCAAAAAGGGAAAAAGTAAACTGCCAGCTATCCAGCTCAACTTACTGATCGATTTTAGATTCTGTGGTATTTCCATCTTTGTCTCTCAACTTGATTGTGATGGACCCTCTTCTTACATTCTTGTTCCAAGATATAATGTCCACAAAGTAATGATATACTGCCAAACAAAAAGAAAATGCAGTCAGAGAGAAGGCCACCTGCTACTGCCCTAGAGGAACAATTCCCAAAGAACACAGCATCTCTAATAATTGAGTCTCTTTTTCTCATCCTCTGGAGTTTCTCTGCAAAGATCCAGAACAGCCTTTCCCACCCTTCCTTTCTCTTCTCTTTGCACGCATCACTGGCATGAGAGACAGCAAACATTCATGGTATCCAGGGGCTATGTTCAGGCACGATGGGGTCCCGCCTTACAGACCAAAGTCTAGTTTCCTACTGCTGAGTATGACCGGCTCACTTCAACTCCTTTGCACCTTACAGTACGACAGCCAAGCGGCCATTTGGAGACCCTGCGCAACTGACAAGGTCTTCCAGAATCTGGGCCATGGCCACCAGCCCTCTTGGCCTCCCTCGTCTCTTTCCCAGTCGTGCCAACCACCTGCACTGCCAAGCTCTCTCTCTTGCTCCTGGGCCTTCCCTGCCTGGACACCTCCGTTGGCCCGCTTTGCATATTTCAGCTTCATATCAGCTTGCAGTTTACTTCATATTTCAGCTTAATATCATTTCCTCCAAGAAATGTCATGTCCTTCCCCGGCCCTCAGACTCAATCAGGTCTCCTTGCTTAGAGTCCCAGTCCCGCTCTGGGTTCCATGCAGAGTTAGTTACTCAGCACCCTAACTGTACTGACAGATTGCAAGAGAAGTGCTGAGTAAAGTGGTGATGTCTGAGGACATCTACATAAATATTGCCTGAATAACTGATGTTTTTTAAAAAAATAAAACTAAAATACACTACAGGGATGATTATTCTTCTTGATAATCCCAGCATCACTGTCTAGGCACCCTATGCATTTCTGTGGAATAAGCGAGACAGGATGTGTTCAGAGAACTATTCTTCCCCCTTGCCATTTGCTCCCCAAGGTCAAATGTATTTTGGGAAGATGGGAACCCCCTTGTGATAGTCCGATTTGCTGTTTCTTGGTCAGACTTGCAGGGAGATGATGGTCGCATGAAAGAATGAGGTCAACCCTGGAGTTGCCAGTTCAGGGCTCATTATTGCTCAGGGGCTTGTCCCTCACAGACCAGAAAGATGCCAAATCCTGAGCTGCCAAGTATAGCTCCAAACCCAGGCATCACCTTAGTGAAAGGGGGGAAAAGATTGCAAGAAAGAAATACATTTGCCCGGGTGGATCCTAATTGTGTCCCAGGACATTTAATCATCCTCTGCCCTAATTAGTTCCCATCTGAAACTCCGCCTCTTGATGTCTTTAAGTCGTCTTTAAGTCATCGTGGTTGCTATAGAGTTGGAACTGACCACCAGATCTGCCTGCCACCTGAATTTTCCTAGCCCCAATTTCGTGTCTCTTGAGGAATCAAGAAATTTCTTAGTGATTACAGTGACCATTCGGTGACGCTAACAATCCTGATTTATTGATATTTTTAATCCTAATAACCCTGAAGATAGGCATTATTATCTCCATTTCACCAATCAGGACTCAGAGAGGTTGAACGACTTGACCAAGTCACACAGCTATTACATGACAGGATCAAGATCCAACCTAACCCCTTTCCAGCTCCAAACTCTAAGCTCGCTCTAGCCTTCATTTGCCAAGAAGTAGCCCAGAAGCTGAGACTCAGCTGTGCCCAAAAGAAGAGGGTGGGATAAAAACACCCAAACACAGTCACCACTCACTGCAGAATGGTTTCTGCTCAGCTGTGTCAAAGAATGCCTTCGTCATTGGAGGATCCTTCTCCCTTAAGTAACCTTCCCAATGATCAGCATAATAACCTATAAAACAAGTTGGAGAAGTGCGTCATTAGCATGTCCTACATAATCACGAAAGTGGCCGAGGCAGAGAGAAAAGTAAGCTTGCAACCATCAAGGAGTCAAGCTCTTCCCACCTCCACCTCCTGTGGCAAGGACCACAGGTCACCTGACAGCTGTGCTCATCCCTAAGAGCTGGGGCACAAAGGGACTCCAGCGACTTTTCCCCCTTTACTGCTTCTCAGTAACATGGCAGTGAGTGGTACATCCTGGTATGGACCAAAAATAGCTCTGATATTTTTCAGTAATATGATCATTTCCAACTTTAAAACGAATTTGGATTTCTCTCTAAAATAGCATCATTATTACAAAGCAGTGTACTTTTTGCTGGGGGCTGTAGCGGGAATCAAACTTAGGACCCCGTGCCTGGTAAGCACATGTTCTCCTACTGAGCTACACCCCAGCCCTTGTGCGTTCTTAAAACGCTACAATTAGGCCACAAAATTCTACAGAACATGGCCTTGCCATGTAACACTGTCACCAAGTGTGTGTGCTCGCAGGACTCAGAATTGGGTGCTGTCCAATGGGCCTCTTTCCCTCCTCTGTCCTCACCCCCGGACAATTCTGACTTCCTCGACCTGGGTAGGGCCCAGGCATCAGCACTTTTTAAGAATCCCCTTGGTGATTCTAATGCACAGTCAAGGCTGTGCTTATCTGTAGCCTGCCCTGTTGTGGTCTTGCATTTTTTCCTTCTGAGAAAAATGCGAAAATTCTCATGGCTATCCAGTGTCAAAGTCCTGACTGCCTAGAATTTTGCCACTAACCCCTAGCAGTTTCCCAAGAGCGCCCACAGTATCCCTTCCCCCGCCCTAGCCCAGTATGTGCACTCAAGAGCGTGCAGTGGGGCATTTGCAGAAAGATTTGTTGGAAGAGATCGCTCTGCAAAGGTCATGTGACAGGAGAGTCCCTGGCTCTGTGGACTTCCCCCAGCAGAGACTTCATGTGCACAGAAAGGGTTTCCTGTCCCCGCAGGAGCAGGCTGTACCACGTCGTTGTGCCCTGGGTCAGCTTGGGAACGCTCCTTGGGAACCCCCTTTTGCAGGTAGAATATTTTGGCGAGGAGAATAATCCAAAGGACAAATCAGCTACAGAACACTGATGAGATACATTTGGAGGGCCCATGTTTTGACACTAAAATGGTCCTGTGACTGTACCAAAGATGAGCTCTTAATTCATCAGAGGGGACAGTGCTTGCCAGACATACCCACGAGGGGACAGGACTCCGTTTGCGCAGTGCCACAGCTGACGCACTTGCCGTTTCTGTAATCGCGGTAGGAGTCACAGGGATACGCAGTGACAGCGCAGTCCTCTCTCAGGGAAGCCAGGTACAGGTACACGGACCTCTGGTGGTCGCACTTGAAGTACTGCATTCCTTGGTTGTAAAGGGAGCGAAGCCAGAGTAGAGCAAAGGGACGTCACACACGTTACACACACACACAACTTATGTCTCCCGCCTGCTGGGCACTATACTAAACCCTTCAGTGTGCCTGTGTCCATTTAACCCTTACAAAAATACAGAGATAAGATCCACACTGGCAAGTGGCTCAAGGTATCTCTCATTGCCGTCTACTGTTTCGGCCACAGTCAGCATGGAGCGCAGGGCCAGTCTCGGATCTTTCCAACTCGGAGGAGGCCCAGGAATGAGCACTGTAACACACAGTGCCTGCCCCGCCAGCTGATCCAGAAGCGTGCAAATCCGACAGCCCCTGGTCCAACTGTGCAAGGCCGCATCGCAGACCGAGTACAAGAAGTGCTGTGTCTGCTCGTCAGTGTGCAGCCACCCGCAGTGGTGGTGGGCAACAGAGCAAGACCCTCTCTCGAAATAAAGTTTTAAAAGCTGGAGGATGTCGCTCAGTGGCACAGCGTGTGCCTTGTGCATGTGAGGCCCTGGGGGAGAAAGATCTAGTCATGCACTTCCTCAGTCTACTGCTGGTCGGCACTAATAATGACTGCCACAGTTTTCATCCTGGTCAAAGAGACCAGCCAGGAACAAAGGGAGATACGGTGAACAGCTGCTCAATGTTGGGTGTCACTGGAAAACCCAACTGCTCAGTGGTTCTCAGGTGCCATTTCTGGACTGATGCTGGTCCGGGGCAGCCTGCCCTGAGCGTGTGGGGTGTATGCAGTCTGTGTTTCAAAGAGCCTCCATGTGGTCCTGCTGAGACTAAAGATTGAGAACCACTGCTATGCTACAGAATGGAAAATGGGAGTGTGTGTAGGGGGCCGGGGATGGGTCATGGCATACAGACTTGAACCTTAATCAAGGACTAAACTTAAGATTTACTAAGAAGCCATAATTTATCTGGGAACTGGGACTCACACCTATAATCCTAGCTACTTGGACAGTAGGCTGAGGCAGGACGGTGGCACGTTCCAGGCTAGCCTGGGCAAGTTAGTTGGACCCTGTCTCAAAAATTATTAAAAGGACTGGTAGTGTAGCTCAGAGGTAACGTACTTGCTTAGCATGTGTGAGGCCCTGGATTCTAGCCCTAGTATTGGGGTTGGGGTGGGAGCACCAGAAAAAGAAGGCATTGGAAGTAACTGGTAGAGGTAGATCCCCAAGGAAGACAAGGAGGAAAAGATCGCTTTGGAAAGGGAAGGGGGTGCCTCTACCTGGGTCAGGAGGAATGTGAATGTAAACACTAGCCTTGTGAACTAAAATAGGGAGAGATAAAATGGCTTTCTCAGTGGTACAGAAGTCAAATCTAGCTCACCTATAGGAGGTGAAGTTTTTCTGGTAGGGAGATATGTGAGTAGGAAAGTCTGCTATCAGGACACCAAGTTTGTCTGGACTTTGAACTCAGCATGGCTTCACAGCTTCTCCTGAAATGTCCCAAGCAAAGAAGGGACTGCCACAGCAGAGACCTGAGGGGCTAGGGCTGTGCAGAGCACCCATGATACAACCATGTGGTGGGGCTCTCTTTCTGCTACAAGAGTGAAGGCCAGGAGGTGGCACTGAAGCCATGAATGACCAAGAAAAGGGGAGAAGCTGCCACGTGATGTGATGAGGAGACACGAGGCTGGGGGTGCACAGACACCATGTCAGAAGAGCCAGAGATGAGAGTAAACTGTTGATGTTACTCAAAAAGAGAACCGAATCTCCAGAGTGGGTAATGAATGGGAGTAGGGTCTGAATAGGAAACTGAGGAAAGAGGAGCTGTGGTTGTGACCAAGGGGTTTGGAGAGGCATGAGAGGCGAGAATCAGATCAACGTTTCCTTGTCCTCCAGCATCCACTGGTGCCCATAGAAGTGGTCAGTAAAGGACAAAGAACATAAAGTAGGGCAAGGAGAAGGGAGCATGGGGCTAGAGTCAAACCGAACAAGCCAACACATATTCGTTCTTCATTCCTGGAACTTCCTTTTGCAGGAACAATGAACTGATAACAATACAGGGGATGACCTTTCCAGTAAAAGCACATTCTCTGTGACTGCTGTGGACACAATTACACTATCACACCAGGTGGGATTTGAACACTTGCTATGATACAACACTGCTGGTGCCACTTACACGATTTCAACTGAGGCATTTTCAAACACTGTGTCATCCCAGTGGGGCCATATGTAGCTCCCATTTTGTACCATGATCATCTCTTTTTCTAGAATTATTCCCATGGTTGTTTGGCTTTTTCCAGCAGTGGTGAAATACAGATTTATAGCACTGACAATAAGATTCTTATATTCTGCCCACGCACACACTTTTACATTGCCCTCCAAATCCCCATTCTTGTTTTATAGGGGTTTTTTTCCTCATCATAAAAGTAATGAAAAATCATAAATTAATCTGGAAATCATAAATTAATAGAAATAGTGACGCAAAAAGCTCAATATCAAGATTACTAATATTAATTATTTGGAGTACTCTTAGTTTTTCCTCATACTTGCACATGTACAAACATGCATTTGAAATGAAAAATAAATAAATTGGGGGCCGGGTGTGTAGCTCAGTGGTAGAGCGCTTGCCTAGCATACGCCAGGTGCTAGATCTGCTCCCCAGCACAAAAGAAACAGAGAGACAGACAGACAAACAGACAGACAGACAGAGAGGGATAGAGGGATAGAGCGAGAAAGAGCAAGAGCAATCGAGATCATGTTGAGTGGTTTTATGTTTTGTCACTTAATATAAGAATTTTCATTAATTTCTGAAAATATGATTTTGAAAAATGATATTCCTTATGTAGGTGAACCATAATTCACTTAATAATTTCCTTATATTGGATATTTATATTAACTCTAAAACTTTAACCGTTATAAATAATGCTGTGTTGAACATCTTTGCACTCTAATTTCTTGTCTACATGTCCCAATTATTTACACTCTAATTTCTTGTCTACATTTCCCAATTATTTCTCTATGACCTTTCCAGATATGGTATTTCTAGGTCACAGACACATATTTCCAAGAGATAGAAATAAGAAATAATGCAGAAGAGCTTTTAATCATGTAGCTATAATTTTTAAAAACAGTATGTTTGAGTTATAAATTTTAATTTATATTTATGTATACCACTTCTGTCTTCTTAGGAAATTCACTTTCTGTCAAAAAACTACTTCATGTAGGATAATGCTTTTTAACTACACCTTTTACAAACCATTATTTTACAAAATACAAAGCATCTGCCCTTACCTCCAAATATTGTTTTGGGACAACCAGGTTGATCTAATCCTCCATTTGGGTAGAAGTCTATGTTTCCCAGTGGTTCCTTATATCCCAGTGCTAAAAGAAAACACACTATACTTTGTAAGAAAACACATGGCTTTGAACTTTCCACATCCCATAGCTCATCTGCCTGCAGGACAGAGCAGGAACTGTATTATTACTACTATTGTTGTTGTTGTTGTTATTTTTATACCTATTTAAATGTTTTGCCCTCAGGTATCCAGCTAGTTAATTAGAAAGCAGGCTGTGAATTCTACCACCATCTCTAGAGTTTGGACCTTGAATGTTACCCAGAGACCCAGTGTTAAAGGCCTGGTCCTAGAATGGTGATATTGGGAGGTGGGGAACTGTTAGAGGGAGGCCTTAGGTCCCTGAGGGGGTGCCCTCCCGGGGGATGCCATTCTTCCTCTTCCTCTTTGACTCCTGGTCCTGAGGTGAGCAGTTTTGCTCCCCTGTGCGTTCCCACCACAAAGTGCTCCCTTAGCACAGGCCTAAAAGCACTGGCTCCACCCAGTCGTGGACCGGGTTCTACAAAACTGTGAGCCAAAATAAACCTCTTTATAAGTTGATTAAGTATTTGTTATGGTGACGGAAAGCTGTTCCATTTCTAGGTGACTGGGAAAATGGTGATAAAATTTAATTCCACTCTTTCTAAAGATGTAAGGGAATTGAATCACTCATTCACTACAGGCTGCTAAAAATGGTATATTTCTTCCTTACATTTTGCTGGAACTCTCTAATTGCCAATATTCCCTGAGCCTCCATTTGTATTTGTATAAATCTTTAATGAATAATGGAAAAAATGAATTTTTACTTAGCGGTGAACTATTTAAGCATTTTTGGTGTCCAAGATAGAAAAAAAAGAAAAAATCAGAAACACTTCTAGAAAATGAAGACCTAAAAAAATTACAGGGCCAGAGTTATGACTGAGTGGTTGAGTGCTTGTCTAGCATGCTTGAGGCCCTGGATTTGATCCCAATGCCATCAAAACAACAGGCCAGTTAACACATGAGGAGGGAACGAGAGAATCAGACCTCATTTTGGTGGCCTGAGGGTGTAGTTCAGTGGTATAGCACTTGCCTAGCACTCGAGGCCCTGGGTTCCATCCCAACACTGCAGAAAACAGATACACGAATACACAACAAGCAAATATTTAGTATGCAGGCATGGTGGCCCATGGCTGCAGTCGTGGGAACTTGGGAGACTCAGCTCGGGGAATTACTTGAGCCTGGGAGTTTGACACAGGCCTGGGCTACACAGTGCGACTCCATCTCAAGGGGAAAAAATTATAGCCAGATTTAATAACTGGTTATTTTCTTTAACCATGTAACCCAAAAAAAATCAGTAAAATTCTTGATTAAAATACTACTGAAATATATGTAAATATATATATGTGTATATATATATGTGTATATATATATATATATATATATGTGCATAAGTGTGTGAGTGTGTGTGTGTGTGTGTGTAGTGCATTCTGGTAATAATAATAATAGTTACTGTACATTGAGATCCTATTTGTGTCTGTGGATATTACAAGGTTGCCACACCTTTCTTCTGATTTTTACAATGTCTGCAAAGTAACCACTGGTAAATTCATATGAAAATATACAAACTCAGAGACTTAAGGAACTAATGTGACGTTACCAAAGAGCAGAATCTGGGACCTGAGTCCACATCAGCTTGAGCGCAAAGCTTATACTCTTTCCTTCAAAATTCACTTTCCAAGAATAAAATGTAAATTGCTCGATTCCATCAAGCCTTCAAAAATAAGTGAGGAAAGGGCTGGGGACTTAGCTCAAGTGTTAGAGCACTTCCCTAGCAAGCCCAAGCCCCTGAGTTCAGTCCTTAGCACCACCCCCAAAAATAAGTGAGGTGGTACTTTGCAAACTGCACAGTAAGAACACACCTGTTACCAAGATGCATTGCTTTCAAGGCAAAATATTGCTACGTACCACACCAGAGTGCCTGTGATGGAGTCAAGAGTGTTTGGTTTTGTTTTGTTTTGCTCACAGTTAAACCCAGGGCCGCATGTATGCATGCCAAGCAAGCACTCTTCATCAAGGGACACCTCTGTCCTGGGTCGAGGGTAGTCTAGGCGGTCATATCATAAAGAGGATGTACAATGAATTGACCACTCTGTTTTGTCCCCTCAGTCCTCGCCATGCTCCCGTTCCAGCTCCTCTCCCAGACATCTGGATATGGCAGACACCCGTTCTGACCATCACTCCAACTCGCATGGACTGTGTAGTCCCAGATACAAAATCAGCATCACAAAAGAAGAGCCTGGAAGAGCCACAGAGAGCGGAGCTAAGGTGGGCCAGAGTCGCTCTGTGGGGACAGACATAACACCTGAGTTTATCTCTCTGCTTAAGGAAATAATGAGAACCAGAAAATCACCCAACAAACCTAGCTGCACATAGGGAATCTGTCCACATAGTATGCAAACCAGTCTTCCTTGACTGGGCAAGATGATCACTTTCAAAGTAAGGCGGGATGACGGAAAACCACGCCCAGTGCGGCACACCCTCGGGCCTGCCTGACACCAGCTTCCCTTCAGGGTTTCTGTGGGTTTGGACCCCCGCCCGGTGGGGAGAGGGCATCTGGAGGGATCTGCTCTGTCCCTGCATGCCAGCTCCCCCAGGGGAGGCCCCAGGAATCCGTGCCTCTGACCCACGAGGACAGGAATGTTACCATCAATGTCAGAGTGGATGACGTCCACAAACTGGGCATCGCTGGGGTCTAGTCTCTCCTCGGGAGGTCTGCCGTTGAATAGAGGGCCGGCAGGGTCGAGACCTGCAAGGAAAACAGAGCGGTTTGGCAGCCCCACGCCATGAGTCACCCCACCGGGCTCACAGGCCCCAGGCCCCCTCAGGTGGGCGCACGCCACATTCCCACGCTGCTGCGTCAGGGCTCCTTCCCACAGAGGAGGTGCTACCAGGGCAGGGTCCCTGAGAATTGCGTCCCAATTCCGTGAGGAGGCGCAGCACGGTCGAGCTCAGCGGCAGGCAACGCACACAAGCATGTGGGTCAGAGGACAAAATTAACTGGTTCCACGGTGGGGAGCACCACGTACATAAAAAAGAAAAAGCAAATGCTGTACTCATCGTTATCCCATTTTAGATGATCCAAGTCCCCACTCAGCCCTTCCTTCTTGCTATTAATAATACTCCTTTACAGTTACCACTTTCATTCATATCTTATCTCATCTGATCCACATTGCAAACGTGTAGGGGAGAAGGGTATCGACTGTGGTTCCCATTTTACAGATGAGTGAACTGAGGTCCAGGGAGTTCAAGCATGTAGACCAGAAAGCAACCTCCCAGTGCAGCCTCCTCTGTCTTCTGAGCTTTGGTTTCTCTGCACTGACTTCAGCAAGCTCAGCAGGGAAGAGCAAAACTCTCCGGTCAAGCCAGGTACTGAAAAGGGCATCAGTCCCTGCAGATACTGCAGATACAGCTCGCCCGCAAGGCCTGAATTCATGTCTCGCCCTTAGCCAGTGTTAACTGGGTGCTCCTCACCATCACTGCAAAGTAGCTAGAAAAACAGGAGAGCAGCTCCCATGATATTGGAAACACACAATAAAATTTTAAAAAAAAAGTCAGAGGATTAAAAAGGTCTAATTGACCAAAGCCCTATGTGGCGCAAAAGAGATTTCTAGAGATGCCTCCTTTGAAGCTTTAATCTATGAATGCCATTTTATTTTATTTTATTATTGGTTTGGGCTCCAGGGATCAAATCCAGGACTTCACACATGCTAAGCACGCGCACTAGCGCTGAGCTAACTCATAGTCCCTCTGAATGTCATTTTAGGTGCAATCTCCCATCCGCCCATGTTACATGTAAAATCCAAAAGCCTCTTTTCTCAGCTTTTCTGCTTCTGGCTTCACTATTTCCATTTCTCCTCTCCCAGTGTTCTTCTGCTTCCTTGAGGCATTTATTTATTATCTGCCTCCTTCCTTACCTCTTTCTCTTTTCTTCCCTCACCTTTCTTCCTCTTCTATCCACTCCCAACTGAAACTACTGTGGGAGGAGATGAGCCAACGCCCAGGTGCCTAAGTCCACAGCTGTTCTCAGCCCAACAGGAAGAACTCCATAACCTTGGAAAGATTCAGCTGAGACTCCTGCTCCTCACATCAGACAGTACCACTTCCTGTCTAAGAAAGCACCACTTCCTGTGCACCTTCAGATGCACGGCAGATAAAACATCTACCCCGGGTCAAGGCACAAGCCAGGATCATCACAGGCAAACTTGGGCTTGTGACAACCACAAGTGATAAGCGGTAGTAAATGATCAGCCAAAGATTATAGGAAAAGTGCCCCCAAATCTGCATCCTCTGTGTGAGCAGCAGACAGGAGCCCCAAACCCAGCCCGTCCAGCTGCATGGCAGTAAGCAGGTTGCTGTACTTCTCTGAACCTCAGTTTCCTTACATTGTAAAATGAAGGTAGAAGTAATAGCTGCTTCAGAAGATTCGTAAAAGCACTCCAGAATCTCAATCCAGCATTCTGACATTGTGATAGGAGAGAAAAATGAATGGAAGTGCTTGGCTAGCAAGCACAAGGCCCTGATTTCAATCCCTAGCGCCCCCCACCCCATGAATGGAAAAGCAGAGTTCATTCTTACTGCCCTACAATCATCAGGATAGTGTCTAGGTCGCGATCCTTGGCTTTTATTGCAGTATTAACTGGTTTGAGATTTGATGAAAGCTCTGGACACCTCCCCAGGAATCCATCCATCATTTTGCATGCAATTTCAGGGGTCTCCTCCTCCTATCCCTGAGGTCACCATGAACCCACTAAGGCAGTGCAAACCTATAGAAATTTAATGTGAGAGCCACATTTACAATTTAAAATTTTCTCATAGCCACCTAAAAACTGAGAAGTTAATTTTAAGAATACTTTTTTGTGGCACTGGAGATTGAACCCAAGGCCTTTGCACTGAGCTACATCCCTAACCCCCTCCCCCTTTTTTAAACCTTTTTAACTCTTGAGATAGGGTTTTTGCTAAGTTGCTAGGTTGCCCAGAGTGGACTTGAACCTGCAATCCTGCTTTAGCCTCCCAGAGTGCTGGGATTACAGGCAGGCACCACCACACCTGGCAAGAATACATTTTGTATAACCCAGTATATCCAAAATATTATTCCATCAATGTAACCAATAAAGAAATGTCAGTTCTTTTATATTCTGACTTGCTGTTGCCCTTAGTCTCTGAAAGCCAGCTGTATTTCACACTTGCACCACACCCCAGCTTACAGTGGCCACCTGTCAAGTGCTCAGTGGCCACTGTGGATAGTGGCTACTGCACTGTTCCTCCAAGTGTAGTGTTCAGACCACATGCATCTTCTGGTTCAAAATATGAATTCCTGGAGATGGCAGTAGGATTTGGTGGCAGAATGCTCACTTAGCATGCACGAGGCCCTGGCTTCAATCCCTAGCACCAAATAACTAAATAAGAAGTTAATGAGACGTAAAAGCAGGCATTCCTGGAGAGGAAGAGCAGAGGAAATGGCAATGGAAGAGACGAACCAACCACTATGAAGGCCTAGCTAAGTGGCAGACCCCTGGAGTGTGGGAGTTGGGTAACAGGCCACATTCTCACCCCCAGTCCAGTGAGCCCATCCAGGCCAAGCAGAGGGAGGTGAATGGGGAAGGAAAACGCTCTGCTTCTGGAGATGATCTTGGGTCAGCGAAGACTGACCTGGGGGCTCAGAGACAGGATTTCGGAGAACATGGAGAAGTCAGCGGGGTAAACCTTGAGCTGGTCCGTCAGCTGAGTCCAGGCCACAGAGGGGTTCCGCAGGCCCAGAGTGGAAGGCAGGCTGCCTTGGGGAATTTCCACGGCCAGAGAGCAGAATCCACTGCGCTTCGCACTCAAAGCAGTTTAGGGACAGGTTTCCTGGGAGACTTAGGAGTGCACCCGGGGCAGAGGTAGAACGAGGGTTGTGGTGGGCCGGAGAGCAGGTTTACTCATCCCTTCCCGATCACTGGGGTCCAGTGGCGCCAGGGTGGCGGCCTGAGCTCTGTCACAGTGGGGGTTTCACGCAGCAGAAATCAGCAACTATTACAAACCAGCTCTTTTTCATTCTCTTTTGGAGAGCTGGTCTACTTCCGAGCACAGCACTGGGAAAAGTCTCTCCCCGGAAGAGGAATTCCCAGCAGTCAAGGACACAGGCAAACCCGAGCCATCTGCCCTTTCTACCTGAGGGAAATGTTTAAAAGGCAAAGACATGTTGCTTTCTAAAACATAGTTTTTGAAACTAAAAACTACC
Organism: Hystrix cristata; assembly: GCA_004026905.1. Classification (NCBI taxonomy): domain Eukaryota; kingdom Metazoa; phylum Chordata; class Mammalia; order Rodentia; family Hystricidae; genus Hystrix; species Hystrix cristata. Next base: position 37,950 of record PVJO010013372.1, read on the forward strand.
AGGATAACAGGTAAGTTCATGGGAGGCAGGCTTTTGCCCGTGGGTGAAAGTGAGAAAAGGAAAAGGCTATCTGGGTCCAAACGAGGGAACCTCAAGTTCCAGGGCTGGAGGAGATGCCACCCAATGTGGAGTGTGTGTGTGACAGACAGACAGACACAAGAGTCACAAAGACAGACATGACTTCCCCAGGGCCCAGAAACAACTTGCCAGAGTTTAAGCGGCACCTTCCCGCTTGGGCCCCTAAAAGACGGCATCCCAAGCAGAGTTGACAGGAGTCACTGACACTTCCCTCCCTCCACCCACTTCTCCCCTGCTGATGCCCCTGCTGTCAGTCTTTCCCCAGGTGTGCAGATGGGTCCCCGGAAAGGCCCATGGGCGAGGCCGCCGGTCTCTGGTAGAGAAAGCTGCCCGGCCTTTCGAGTGGCTGTGGAAAGTTACTAAGTGCCTGGTAAGAAAGCCCAGGGAGGGAGTCTTTGCTTGGGTCTGACCTACTGCGTGTCTGAAGGTTTTCATCCCGTGTGGGCTGGAAAGCTGTTATTCATAGAGTAAGCCCAGCCATCAAAATTCCCATCACATTTTCCAGCCATGAGACTCCAGCCGTGCGTGGGGACTGCAGATGGTTTGGTATGTCGCTCAGGCCATCTTCAATTCAATACAAGGGAGAAGGCTCTCTGCTGGGGTGCACAGATCAAATTCCCATGGGACACTGCTGTTTTTCTAGCCATAGAAGAAATAAGGTCACTATCTTTCCTATGGCGTACACAGTTTGCAAAATGTTTTACTATTAGATATTTTACTAAATAATAACCCGAGGTCAGTATTATCATGGTCTTGCTGGAAGAGCTGGCCTCGAGCCCAAGGACTAGGGTTGCCTGCACCGTGCCCCAGTGGCCATCCTGCCCGGCCACACCCCTCCCCTCACGGGGCCTTACCTGTGATTCGCCCCAGCTGCCCAGCATACATTTCTCCAACGAATCCAGATATGTGGGCTCCTAGACTTACTCCGATCATATAAATGTTGCCAAGAGAAGCTCCTTTTGCCTGAAATTTGAGACAGTCTGTCATTATAAATTGTGAAGGGCCAAGGAATTGACAGTTGAGAAATTTCCTAGCTATTGACTTTGGAGAAGTATTTCTAAGCCCCTCACATCTACTGTATCACTGAAATATCACAGTGCCCCCGAAATACAAATATTATGCTTTTGATTGTATGGATGAAAAAATACTGAGACCCAGAGTTGAAGTCATCTGTCCTAGGTGAGGCACTTGGGGAGGGGACAGAGCAGGGCTCACATCAGCCTGTTCAGCCTCCAATTTGTGCCTTAACTTTGAAGTCATGGTGTCTCTACTCATGTTTCTGCTACAAGCCAAGCTGCCACATCTTTAAAAACATCCCAGATTGGAGAGAGGGACAACAATTTATTTTTGAGTGCTGGGGATGGAACCTAAGCCTCACACACGCTAGGCAAGCACTGTCCCACTGAGTTACATCCCTGGCCCTTTTGCAAATCTTATTCTGAGACAGGGTCTTGCTGGCATTCAACTTGCAATCCTCCTGCCTCAGCCTCCCAAGTAGGTGAGACTAAGGCCTGTGCCACTGTGTCTGGCTAAAAACACATTTTAATGAACTCCTTTATCTTCATGCTGACTGAGTCAATGAAGTCCCCACGGGGAGAGAAGGCAAGAAGGGGAGAAAAATTGGGAAAGTGAACGGCGCTGTCCGAAGGCTTCCGAGTCACTCAGATATTCTCTTTCCCAGGGCTGTGGCTTAGACGTGGAACTCACATAGCCCTCAAGTCACCAGGCCTGACACTCTCTGAATTGTCCTGAGCTCATGTCTCTTTTTTGCTGTTGTTAAAAGGGGCAAATCATGAGACAGGTCACCAAATAAAATTTAAGGGTTTGCCTTTGTAAGTCTTCTAAAAGCGTAGATCATCTCATCGGACCATCTGTCTTAGTTTGGGCTTTGGATAAGCTGGTTGTTAAACTTTTGGCACTTCTCGCAGAAGGGACAGCTACAGAAGTTGAAGAAGCTGAAGTAATATAACCAGGAAACCCAGACAGAACCTCTCCTACCCATGAGACACCTTTGTAAGTTAGAAAAAGATCCAGTTTTCTCAAGACACTTTGTAATCTTTTGTAGAAATATTACCATGATAAGTATACTAATCTATAACACCTACAATAACAGTGCAGCTCCTTTAAATCGACCTGCCCAACCACACTAGGAGCCTCACAGGCAGTCCTTCCCCCTTTCCTGGGGCTTACTCGGATTTGCAAAATGTTACAAAATAGTCCTGCCCGATCACTGAAGATACCTCTAGGCTTCCAGCCTCCAGATAATCAGCCAGTTTCAATTTGGCCCTGAGTCATCTAAGAGAGGTCTTTCTTACCAACATCTGGTCGATAAATTCCTTCAAGACCATGGCTACTTTCGTGGTCTTACTAGAAGCGTGGGTGTATATTACAGTTGTAGCTCCTCGATTCCAGTCAACCACCACCACATTCATGTCTTCTACAGAGAGCAAACCATCTACTAAGTCCCCCATCCAAACTGGAGGGGAGCCCGTTGGCCTGAATCCGTGGATGATGAAGGTGGTTTTCTTGGTCACGTTCAAGTTCCCGAAAGCCATGGAGTTGACGATTTGGGCGCAGGTCAGGTTTCTCCTCGTGTAGAGCATTAGTCTCACTTCCAGGGCCGTCCCAACCACTGCACTGTGGAAGCCCAGCCTGGTGAACGTAGCGCATGGTTCATCTGGAAACAAAAGTTAGACGGCATCGCGGGGCAGTTCTTTCCTTAGCTGGCATCCAGATCTTTCGTCCCTTATCACCTGGCCAGGGCTGGCCCTGGCTGAATGAAGTCACAAAGTCACACTTGATACAGTGCCCCTAAGAAGTGACCTCTGCTTTCACCAATAAAGTATTCTTCCAAATGCTTACTGGCTTGAAGCTCTAACCCGAAAGTCACCTCAGCTCGGCCTTGCTGACCCTCCCAGCCATGTGTACTGTGGGAGACAATCACAGTACGGTTGTGAATAATTCTGCTTCAGAATACTGCAGTGTCCCAATCATTATATATCGTGTCTGGAAACTAATCAGAGTTTTAATCTTTATCCTCCCTCTTTCCTTCTTTCCTCCTCTCCCTCTCTCTTTCTTTTCTTTTCTTTCTCCTCCCGTACCTCTGTGTCGCAGCTGGGGAGGAAGTGGCTGTCACAAGGAGGAAGCCCGGTCTCCAAGCCAGCGAGGCTCCCTTGGGACACTCACATGGGAGGCACCAGGGACGCCCTAACCCTGCCACAGGCCCCAGAAGGCAAGCGTGACCCGGGAAGCATCTATCCTGGCTTCCTCCAAAGGGAAATCAGGAACCCTTTGCCCTGGTCCCCGATCCTCAGTGCCTCTGCATTTTTGTGCCCAGAAATTGTTCCCCCTAATTGTGAGCCTTGGAGCGGCCTTCATCTCCACGCCTCTGCCTGTCTTTACTAACCTGGCTCCTTTCGTGGATTCATTTATTTGAAATTTGCAAAGGCTTTGATGCTCAGGAGTGAGTGACGTTCAAAAACAAAGGCCCGAATGGATGTTTGAAAGTTAAGGAGGCTTGGAAACACCTCACCCTAGAAAAAGGGTGCTCAATTTCGAACCAAATGCATCCATTTTTCTTTTAGCTCTACATTCTCAAGAGCAAATGAACACTGTAAATAAACACTTCTGCCACCTGCCAGCCTCTCTCACTTCCTCTTCCTGTCAATCGCATCCTCCTGGAGAACATGGACCGCAACTTGTCTGGTTGCTCCCAGGGCAAGTGTCAAAGCAGATAACAGTTTAGTCAGTCATCTTGTGGAACAGGAGTTGTCACGGGGCGGGCCGAGCCCCTGGCTGTAGCCATCAGTGAGCCAAGCCTTGTCCCTGCTTGTGCGACTGACTAAGCAGGCGGACTGGGGAAATCCTGTCACCTTTCTCTGGCTCCTGTCTGCCAAGGCAGAAATGTGGTGCAGATTAATTCTGAATGAGATCATCCTGAGGAGGCCAGGGGGATCCCTTTCCCCTGAAGAGGACTATTGGATGTTCGTGTGGAGCCACGTCAGCCCAGTGCGCCTGTTGTGAGTCATAAACACAATCCTTGAAAAGCTCAGAAAAAAGTTGTGAAATTTGGGGCCCGAGCTATTTTTCAGCACAACTGCCAACTTCAGTATCTGTACGTGGTTCAGCCAACCTCCCGGATTTACTGAATCTTTAGCAGAGTCCTCAAAATTGACAGTTAATGAAAGGCAAAGAAGGGTAAAAAAGAACTGTGGTACTGGGACTGAATCCAGGATCTCCACACTGAGCTGCATCCCCAGCCCTTTTTATTTTTTTATTTTGCAGCAGGATCTCATTAGGACACTACGTTGCTCATGCTGACCTCGAACTTGAGATTCTCCTGCTTCAGCCTCCCAGAATGTTTGATTACAGATGTGCACCACCCCCCTTGGCTTGATCGTATGTTTTAAAAATATTTTCGCTATGGCACTGTGCCCTGGAGAAGTGCATCGTAAACACTGAGTAAAAAATAGTAGATTTCCTTTCCTTCTCTCAGTCCTAAATGTGGTAAGAGTTTGATGGTGTTCTCTTTCATGTCTGGAGAACACAGGCAGTTTATTCAACAAGAGTCTACTTTAGCTGGGCGCCGTGGTTCACACCTGTAATCCCAGCCATTCGGGAGCCTGAGGCAAGAGGACCGCAAGTTCCAGGCTTGGGCAACTTAGTGAGACCGAATCTCAAAATAAAAACTAAAAGCTGGGAATGCAGCTTAGTAGCAAAACGTTTGCCTAGCACGCACAAGGCCCCAGGTTCAGTTCCCAGTATGGCAAAATAATAAATAAACCCTTTAAGGGGCTGGGGATATAGGGATGTAGCTTAGCATTCCCTGGGGTCAATCTGAGTACCATAAAATAACTGAATAAATATTTAAGAACCGAGGGTGTGCCTCGGTAGTAGAACATTTGCCTATATGCACGTGGTCCTGGGATCAATCCCCAGTACCACAAAAAAGAAGGAAATAAATATTTAAGCCTCTATGTATTAATGCATCACCCCCCGTGCGGTGGGCAGCCCGAGCCCCGTCTGTCAGCACACAAGCCGAGTCGCCCGCATCAGGTAACAGTTGCTTTTTCTAAGCTAAAACCTCAGTGTTCAGGTTTAACTGCAGCGTTGGCACTTTGCAATACATAAGTGGGTTTTGGGTTGCAGTTTGGGCACTTGGTGTCGTTCACTGACTGGAGCTGTTCTCTCTGTTCATTTTCTGGGAGGGAAAACGAGACCATTCATAGGTCTCTGTTGCCCCCATATACTCCCTGATCCCTTTCAGAACAGACACACGCACTTTCACAAACACACACTTTCCCCCCGTTATTAAATACCCTGAGCCATTCCTCATTATTTGCCAATTTCATATTTGCAAATTTATTTGTAATCCCATAGTCAATATTTAAGATTTTTTTTCTCAGTAATTCTGGGACAGGTGTGGAGTGGCAAACACTCATCAGCTGACACTCAGGATCTCAGCTGAAGTTGAATAAAGTAACAATGCCTTCTTCTTGGTTTCAGCTCTCACACTTTAAACAGGGGTCCTGTACACAGAGGCTCAGCGGCAGCCGTTCCGTGCTGTGTGCCTTCCTTCCTGTGTTTTTTCTTGGTAATTTCACTGTTTAAAATGGCACTCCACACGAAGTGTTGAAGCACTGTGTTTCTAAGAGTAAGAAGGCTGGGATGTGGCTTCCCGAGAATTGTGTGTGTTAGATAAGCTCGGCTCAGGCATGAGTTCTGGTGCTACTGGTCATAGTCCAGTGTTAATCAATCAAGATGTCTTTGAACAAGAACACACAGAAGGCTGTAGGCATATTGGTCAGTTGACAGAAGTATTATGACCAAAGAGGTGTGCAGAAACCTAACCCTGTTCCCTCCAAATCAGTTCAGCACTCCTGAACTCAGCGACTGAGGCCACTTTAGAGAACATACATAACTACCACAAATAACAAGAATGGGTATGTAAAAGTCATCTTACGCAGCTGAGCATGGTGCTAGCTACTGGGGAGGCTGAGGCAAGAGGATCACTTGAGCCCAGGAGTTCAAGGCCGGCCTGGGCAACACAGGAAGACCCCATCCCAGAAGAAGCAAAACTTCTGGAACCTATTTCTCCAATGACGTAGCCTTAGTTCTGTAATGTTAGGACTTATCCACTGCTCACAATGAGTCCTTTTTCTAGGCTTCTCCCTTTGCCCTTAGGTTACTGGCTTCTGCTGTCTTCTCAAGGAGGGCTTGTGATTAATCTAAAATTCGTTCATGTCCTGAAGTGAATTTCTTAGCCTAAATGATGTCCTGACTTTGAACAATATTCTTTCCTTCAGGAATTATAAGTATTATTCTACTTTCTTCTTATATTGAATTTTACTCTACAGAAATTTTACCTTTATATTTTACTTGCTTTCTTTCCATTTTTCTTTTTTTGTTGTTGTTTTGTTTTGCTTGTTTGCTTGCTTGTTTGAGACAGGGTCTCACTATGTAATTCAGGCTGGCCTTGAATTCACAGGGATCCTCCAATCTCAGCCTCCTCCCAAGTGCTGGGATTATAGGTATGTGCCACCAAGCCTGGCAATGTTTCCTTATTTTAAGTAACTTCTCCCACAAGGGGAGAAGCACCAGGATAATTATCTTTTTATCTGTTTTACCCATTGTATTCCCAGTGCCAAGTACAACACCTGGTTCAGAGTTGGTATTAATAAATACTTCCAGAATAAATGACTGTCAACCTGTGAACACATCATTCGGCCATTCGCAATGGTCCATATGAATTCTATAAAGAAAATAATATTTATAAAATAAATAGAATATGAGAGGCTGGGGGCGTAGTCTGGCAGTGGACTCCATGCTTAGCATGGCAGATACCCTGAGTTCAATCCCCAGCACCACAAAAATAAATCAATAAATAAGCCAGGTATGGTGGTGCATGCCTATAATTCCAACATTCTGGAAGGCTGAAACAGGAGGACTGCAAGTTTGAACTCAGCCTGGGGAACTTACTGACTTGGCAAGATCCCGTCTCAAAATAAAAAAATAAAAAATAAAAATAAAAGGACTGGAGATGTAGCTCAGTGTGAAAGCCCTGGATTCAAACCCCAATACCACAAAAAAATAGAAAATAGTAATGAGTAAATGAATAATGAGGTGGCACATCATACATTGTGATTGAAATTATGTAATAATATCTGCAGGGCACAAGGCCTGGAAAATACTATGCAAATAAAAATGGGTTATACTTTCTAAGTCTCATGTTCTTTAAATTTTCCCACCAGAACTAAACACATTTAAAAGAAAATATTACATTTACCTTAACTTGGACCATGTTTCAAATTAGTTTAAGAGACCTGAGGGTAGGTACTCTGGTTTTTTTGGTTTCTGGTTTTATAGGTTTTTTTTTTTTTCTTTTAGTCCAATATCATGTCCCTAGCACCTAGCACTGACACTTGTCCTTCTGTTGGACCCCAAATTCTCAGCAATCTGGAGAGCGCATAAGCACTAGATATTTGTGAAGGACAAATTTGTTGAATGGCTTCACCCACATAGAGTTCTTTAAGTTGTTAATTTACTTTGCTCTTTTCTTTCTTTCTCTTTTTTTCTTTCCTTCGTTCATTCTTTTTTTTTTTTTCTTGCTTGTTTTGCTTGTTTTTCACACTAGATCTTGCTGTGTAACCCAGATTATCCTTGAACTCTCTATGCAGCCCAGGCTTTCTTCAAACTTGTGATCCTCCTGCCTAAGTCTCCCAAGTGCTGGCATTACAGGTATCCTGGTATTTCTAATTGATTAATTATTTGTATAACTTCTGAAAAGAAACCTATTCTGGGTGTTTTACCTCAAAGTTGCTCAAAGATAGGCTTAAAGAGTACAACAGAGCAACCCCAGAACGTGTTAAACTGGTTTGAAAGCTTAACCTCTTATACTAGAGTTTACTGAAAAGAGGAGAAAGTTCAACTGTCCTTTCAGACTAGTCTGAAGTGCCGTTTCCTGTTAACAAATGGAAAATTACAGTCAGGTGGGTGATGTCTGCAACACCATGTGATGAAGAATTCAGATTCTCTTTAGAGCAGCACAGTGCTCACTTATTGCCTTCCCTCTTCTGTGGGGCGGAGGTGGGGCTGCAGGCAGGGTCTCACTACATGGCCCAGGCTGGCCACGAGCTCCTGTCTCAGCCTCCGCGTGCTGGGCTATAGACGTGTGCCACCAAGCACCACTCTTCTCCTTCTTGAAACCAAACAGGGTTGGGGCTGTACCTCAGTGGTGGAGCACTTGCCTAACACGTGCAAGACTTTGGGCAAGCTAAATAACACCCCCCTTAGTAAGCTAAATAACATGCCCCCACCTTGGTCAGTCTATTTCTGTGCAAAACTAATCAGTCTTATCCTTCAACACAATGACTCCATATAGCTGCCATTTTGTTTTATCATTGCCAGAAAAAAACAGGCTTGGACAGATGTGTTTTTCCTTAAGGAGCTTATTTTAGAAGGATACTAGTCAGTCACAACACTGTGATTCCTTGTGATAAGGCTGATGACTGACTCCCACTTCCTCACCCACCTTTCTACCTTTTTTTCTTGTGGGGCCAGAGATCAAACCCTAGACACCGTCCATGCTAGCCAAGCACCCTGCTGTTGAGCTACACTTCCAGCCCAGCCGTTGAGCTACACCTCCAGCCCAGCCGTCCCCACTTTCTGATGAAACCTCTAAGGCAGCCTTTGATCTGTCTCGAAAGACACACTGCTTCTCAGTCACAGCTTGCTCTGGCTCTTTATCTCTTATCTGCTCTTGGAAGAAATGAATTTATTTCCACATTTTTGACTGGGGGGAAAACCTCTTTTAAAAGAGGAGTCTCCACTGGTCATGGTGGTACACACCTAAAATTCCAACTATTCAGGAGGCTGAGGCAGGAGGATCATAAATTGGAGGCCAGCCTGGGCAATTTAGGGAGATGTTGACTCAAAATAAAAAATGAGAGGGCTGAGGTGTGGCTCAGTGGTATTGTGAGCCTGGTTCAATCCTCAGTACTGGGCATAAGTTTCCTGGTTCATATCCAAAGAAGTATTTATGAAAAGAGAAGATAGAATTGGGGAAGAAATAATCTATCAATGTGACACTGTGAAAGTGGGCAAAATGAAAGTTGCAAGAGGCTGAAAGTCAATAAAGCCCCGTGGTTGGGGAGTTTAACTTAGTCCTCCAAACCCAAGTGTCTGATATGAAATGCACTTAACTTGCCTCTGGTCCATCGTGTCCAGTCAGGAAGTAAATCAGGCATGGCCTTGACTTGCGCTTCTTTAAGTTAACATGGTCAACCATGGTCCAAAAATACAGTAAGATATTTTGAGAGGCCATATTCGTCTAACATTTGTTACAATACATTGTTATTGTTATTCTATTTTATAGTCGTCGTTAATCTCTTACTGTGCCCAATTTATAAATTAAACTTTATCATGGGTGTGTATGCACAGGAAAATGTATAGTGTACAAGTATACTCATAATACAGGGTCTGGTTCTTTCTAGAGTTTCAATCGTTCATGAAATGTCTTGGAACATTATTCTCCCAAGGATAAAGAAAAACTACTATAATCTGTTTTCTCTGAGAAAATATCTACGTAGTTTTATATAGTTGTCATAGACCAAGATGGGAGAGCAAAGTAACTTTTAGAAAAGCTCAAAACAAACAGTCTTAATTTAAAGCAATATTTATCAATCAATAGCTGTTCTTTAGACAACCTGAAGATAAAAAAAAAGGCTTGAGGGCTTGTTTAAAATGCAGAGTCTAGCAAGCGACCTTGTCCCAGATCCCAGTCTGGGACAACAGCCCCAGGTGACTGGAGTGCCCTTCAGAGTGTTCTGGTAAGATTGTAACAAACATTCCTACTGAGACTTCCTCAAGAATAGACCGACAAAACAAAGTTCTCTAAAGGAGAATCCCATCTTAATACTTGCCAATTTTTGGACTGCAAGGCAAAGAAGAAATAAAAAGACAAAAGCATTTGAGACTAGTAATTTCTGCTATCAGATGCATGAGTAACACTCTTCCATGTGAAAAGTCCCAAATTCAGGGTTTTGTAGACACTGAGAAATCCAGATTAAATTTTCCATTCTTCTGATCTGTATTCACCCACTTACCTACAGGATTTTTCCATAGCTGTAGTTACAGTTTACAACTTTTCTCTGCTTTGTATCATTTTAGAAATATGTTTGTACATTTCTGCATAGCATCAGAATTATTTTAAAGGCTACTTTTTAACCTTTTATCTTTTTCAGTACCAGGGACTAAGCCCGTGGCCTTGGTGCTTGCTAGGCAGGCGCTGCTTGCTGAGCCCTATGGCTACTTTTTTTAAAAGTTAATTTGATATTTTTGTGTTTTATCCATTCCTGCATGTGAGCCATTTCTGTTGTGTCTAATTTCATGTTGTTATGATTAACATAGTTAGATTTCTTTCTGAATGAGGCTCTTTTATATGGGTGTGTGTGTGCGTGTGTGTGTGTGTGGTGGAGTGCTGGGGGCCTTGCACATGCTAGGCAAGTGTTCTACCACTGAGCCAAATCCACTGGCACTCCCCCTTTTTTTCCCTTTTAAAAGATATTTATTTAGAGTAAATTCTCAGCCGTAGCTTTACCAGCTCAAAGGTCATGAACATCTTTATGGGTCTTAATATATAACGAATTTCCCCCTTGCCCTTCAAAAATTACACCAATCTTGCAGGGTGTGGTGGCACATGTCTGTAATCCCAGCTACTCAGGAGGCTGAGGCAGTGGGATCTCGAGTTCAGGCCAGCCTGGGCAATTTAGTGAGACTCTGTCTCAAAATAAAATTTCATAAAGGGCCAGGGTTATAGCTCAGGGTTTGCCTAGCATGTGCAAGGCCCTGGGTTCAGTCCTCAGTACTGCAAACAGTTATATCCACCTTCATTACCACAAGCTCTATGAAAAAGAACTGGACCATCAAGAGGCAGAGAAGTCGTGAGAGGTTTTTTCTTCCAACATTTAACTTTCTTTCTGTTGCTTTAACATGTATATAGTGTTTTAATTTTGATTTCTTTGTTATGATTGATAATTTCTAAGTTATCAATATGCCGATCACTAGTATAAGGAGTTGGTGTATATAAAATTCTGAGTTTTTACAAGGACAATTTAAATATATACCCTCAATGTATGAAAATATAAAAATCTGCCCTCTTTATTTTGGCTATCATAAAATAAATTTTAAAACTTCCAGATAATAAGGGCTGGGAGTGTAATCCAGTGGCAAAGCATTTGCCTAGCATGTTCAAGGCACTGGGTTTGATCCCTGGTTCTACAAAAAACAAAACAAAATCTAAAAAAATTCAATCCAGTCATGGTGGTGCTGTAACCCTAGCACTTGGGAGGCTGAGGCAGGAGGATCAATTTGAGTTTGAGGCCAACCTGGGCTACATGGTAAGACTCTGTCTCAAGAAACCAAAAATGAATAAAATAAAAATTATAAATAATATAAATTTAAAATTTTCAGATAATAAGTGATAGCATTTCATAGAACTGAAAAGGCACAGAAAATTTAACTAAGAAAGACACACTCTCCTAGATTGATCAGCATGTCTAACTTTTACAAAAAGTTAATTCAAAGATATTGCTGAGGAAAATAAATTCAGAATTAGAAAGCTCATTTAACCATCTCTTCCTTCCTTAAAATTGACCCTTAAAAATCCACTGAAGGAAATGGGATGATAAATACCGAATGACAGTATTACCAATTTCTTGACGTATTTAAGAAAACCATTCTTAACCTACCTGACCTGGCCAGGCACATCAAACTGATGAGTAAGTATAACTTCAGCATACGGAAGCCGGGAGAACGCCTGTCACCTTCACGGACGATGATCTACCTGCAGCACCTTGCGAGAGCCTTTCCGCCCCAGGTTTTGTCCAGCGGAGCTCAGATAACTACTCCACGGTGCAGCGACAGCAGGAAGTGCCCGAGAGACGGCTGCAGTCCGGCCCTGTGGGGATCTCGACTCCTCCTCTTTTCAAAAAAGGTCAGGTACTTCCTACTTCACACGGTTTTATGCACATCTTAATATTGTAATTTGCATTTGCAGAATGACGAGTTCAAAACAGTTTCATTCTGTGTGGGCGGTTTATTAGCCGTTTGGCTTGGTGTGTCGAAATCAGATGTGATTTGAGAGATTTCCCCGCCTTGTTCTTATGAATGAAATGACAAATGCAGTTAGTAGTCTTTGGCCTGCGTGTACAAACCCACTTTTTTTATGTTAATTCATACACTCATGCCTCAGAAAGCAGTTTTTTTTTTCAGTCTTTTGATTTTTATGAAGAACATTTCATTAGGTCCGATTACATTTCTGCTTTGCAAAATATGTCTGTGCTTCAGATTAAAGGAAATTTTTTTCTGCTGTATTATAATTTTTATTTTTATTTCTCTCTGCTGTATTATAATTTTTATTTTTATTTCTATCTGCCTAATCATTCTTTTTATTTTTAAAGGAAATGTAAATGAAAAAGCTTAAGTACAGAACTATGCCAGAATCTACCCGCCACAATATTAGATGTAACTAATCGCAAGCTTCATAGCCACAGGCTGGTGAGGGCTGGGGCTGTAGTGCAGCCAGTGATCACTCGCCCAGCATGCCGAAGGCCCAGTGGTGAGCCCCAGGACCGGAAGGAAGGAGAAGGAGAAGAACATACAGTCATTTAATTCCCTTTCTGGTGAAAATGCTTGCAACATTTAGGCTTCTGGCTGTCCAATGAGCTTAGAGGATAAAGACAGTTTAGGAACATGTTTTTATCCAAAGCATCAGGCAAAAGCCACGAGTCAGCTAGCACGGTCTCTGGGAAGTACACATTTGTGAAGGGACAGGCAGCAGCTCTTACAGAAATCATCCTTCCCCTCTGTGTCTGTCCACCCTCTAAAAGGCAGGGCCCTTCACAGGGAGTACAGGACCTTCCAGCAATCCCGCCCAAAGAGCCAGTGGCCACAGTCACCTGGGGCCTAGGGCCCGGGGCTTGGGAGTGCAGGAAGGGAGGGGGCCATCTTTTTTTTTTTTTTTTTTTTGGCAGTAGTCAGGGATTAAGCTCAGGACCTTCACACTGAGCTACATCCTCAGCCCTTCTTTTCATTTTTTATTTGAGACAACAGTTAAATCACTAAATTGCCCAGGCTGGGCTCAAACTTGCTTCTTCCTGCCTTACTGCCTTAGCCTCCCAGACCTGAGGGACTTTTAAAAGTTCTATGTATTGGAGCTGGGGATTTAGCTCAGTGGTAGAGCACTTGGCTAGCAAGTGCAAGGCCCTGAGTTTGATCCCCAGCAACCCCGCCAAATAAAAAAGTTCTATGTGTATAATTCCAGCAGTTGGGAGGCTGAGGCAGGAGGATCGCTGAGAGTTTGAGGCCAACCTGGGCTACATAGTGATACAAAGCCAATCTATACTACCTAGTGAGACCGTATCTCAAAAAAAAAAAAAAAAAAGTTCTGGGTATAGATTTCTGTGTCATACCTCACTCCTAATGAATGTGAAGACTGCCTAGTGCTGTGCTGGTCCACTAATCTGAGTTGGAACCCTGCATCTTCAACTCACTAGTTGTGTGACCTTAAGCAAAAAATTTAAATTCTTTATGCCTTAGTTTTCTCAACTGTAAAATGAAGATAATAACTGCATATCTCACAGAGATGTTAAGTAGGTTAAGAGACATCACAGCTAAAGTCTTCAGCGGGGTGCCTCCCACTGATATAGGATTAGGGCGTGGCCTGACCTGGCTGGGAAGATGAACATAACCTTGGGGAGTGGCTTTGACCTGACGTCAGCCTGGGGCGCGAAATTCCAATCGCCCCTCTTCTCATGGGATCCAGAAACTCTCACGAGAACAGAATCCAGATAAATATGAATGGCACTACGAGTTCGCTCTCTTGTCGCTCTTGCCACTCCTGCCTCGCTTGCCTCTCTCGCCCCCTCGCTCACCCCCTCTCTCCAGGCGCTCTCCCCTCTGCCTTGCACGCTTGCCCCCTGCTCCCTAGTCTCCTAGGCCTTTTCAGATTCCTAATTACAGCATCAGCTAGTTATTTTACCCACCTGGCCAAACCAGTCTCCCTTTTGTTATTTAAATAAACTTTCCCAATGCCCTAAAATTCGCTCCTGCAATTCATTGCCTGCGCGAATAAAGAACCTGGAGATACATTTTCTAAATCCCCCTTC
>PVJO010013373.1:0-39641 GCA_004026905.1 Hystrix cristata
GGTCTTTGATCCACTTCGATCTTAGTTTTGTATATGGTGAGAGACATGTATCTAGTTTTAGTTTTTGGCATGTGGTAAGCCAATTTTTCCAGCACCATTTATTAAAGAGGCTATCTTTCTTCCAGTGAGGGTGTTTGGCTCCTTTGTCGAAGATGAGATATTTGAGTGTGTTTGGAGTTATTTCTGCATCTTCTAGCCTATTCCATTGGTCCTCGAGTCTGTCTTCGTGCCAGTACCATGCTATTTTTATCACAGAAGCTTTATAATATAATTTCAAGTTGGGGACTGTGATGCCCCCTGCCTTATTCCTGTTGCCCAGAATTGTTTTTGCTATTCTTGGTCTCTTCTGGTTCCAGATAAATTTCATGATTGTTGGCTCCTTTGTTGCAGATCAAATAGTAGAATATGTCTGGGATGTTTCTGCTTCCCCGATTCTATTCCTTTGATCCATGTTTCTGTGTTTTTTTTTCTCAATACTATACTGTTTTTACACCTGTAGCTTTGTAATATAACTTCAAATCTGGACTTGTGATCCTTCCCGGTTTGCTGTTGTTACTCAGAATTGTTTTTGCTATTCTGGGTCTGTTCTGATTCCACATGAATTTTAGTGTTATTTTCTCTAGATCTGTGAGGAATGCTGTTGGTATCTGGATTGGTATTATTTTAAATGTATATGTCACTTTTGGAATTATAGCCATTTTGATTATATTGCTTCTGGCTATCAAGGGAAAGGGAATATCTTTCCATTTTCTGAGGTCCTCTTCAGTGTTCATTTTCAGAGGATTATAATTTTCATTGTAGGTGTCTTTCATTTGACTAGTAGAATAATTACAAAATACTTACTTTTCCTTGATGCTACTATTAATGGCTGTGTTTTACTTATTTTTTTCTCAGTGAGTTTATTATTAGTGTATAAGAACGCTATTTTGTGTGCTTATTTTATATCCTGCTATATTGCTCAATTTAATTAGTAATTTTAGGAGTCTTTTAGTGGAATGTTTTCGGTATTGTAGGCATAGGACCCCATCATCTACAAATAATGATAAATTGACATTTTCCTTTCCTTTATGCAGGATTTATATTTCTGTTTGTTTGACTGATCTGGCTAATGTGTCCAGGACTTCTTTAAACAGTATTGATAGTGGACATATTTATTTTGTTTCTAATTTTTTGAAGGAAATATTTCAGTATTTACTCATTGAATATGATGTTGGCAATGAGTTGGTCATAAATGGCTTTTGTCAAGTCAATGTAAGTTTCTCCTATACTAATTTTCCTCAGGGTTTTATCATGAAAGGATGTTGGATTTTGTCAAAGGCTTTTTCTGTGATTATTGACATGATCATGTGATTTTTTTTGCTTCTATTTATGTGATGAATTACTTGTATTGATTTGTGTATTTTGATCCATCTTTGCATTCCTAGGATAAAGCCTCCTCTTCATGGTGTATGATATTTTTGATGATTTGTTGTATTATGTTTGCCATTATATTGCTCAGGATTTTGGCATCTATATTCATTAGAGAGGTTGGACTCTAGTTGTCTTTTTTTGTTTGGATCCTTTTCTGGTTTGGGTATTAGGGCAATGCTAGCTTGCAAGTATGATTTTAAGAAAACTGCTTCCCTCTCTCATTCATTAATGTGTTTGAACATTATTAGTGTTATAGTTTTCCCTGAAATTCTTGTAGAATTCAGCTGTGAATCCATCAGGTCATGGGCTTTAATTGGTAGGTCTTTTTAAAATTATTAATTGAATTCCATTGCTTAGTTTTGGATTTTTCAAGATCTTTAAGTCTTCTTGGTTCAGTTTTGTTAATTCATAAGTAAGTAGGAATCTCCATTTCATCTGACTTCTCCAGTTTTATGACTTATGGGTTTGTGAAGCAGTGGCTAATAATTTTCTGGACTTTGGCAGTGTCTGTTGTGATATCACCTTTCTCATTTCTAATGGCATTGACTCCTGTCCTTTTTAATTTGAATAATATTAACTAAAGATTTGTCTATTTTGTTTATTCTATCAGTGACCCAGCTCTTGGATTTATTGATTTTAGTATTTTTTATTCATCTCCATTTTCATTAGTACATATTTGCCATACAGAAGATCACATTCATCATAGAGAATTTGTACCTGTGCATAATATATCTTAATTCTTTTTTCCTCATTCCCTCTTCTTCATTAAACCCTTTTCTTCTCCCCATTTACAAAAGCTTTCTTTACATTTTCTCTTTCCATTCTCTTTGTAAAATCCCTTTTCCTCCTTTACCTTACCTTCCTTCGTACCTACCTTCCTTCCCCCTCCCTTGCTCCACTTCCCATTTGACCATGTTCTTCCTAACTCCTAATATCTATCCTCCATTTTGCTCCTTATGTACCATTTGGGTTTCTTACAAAAGAGAAACAACATGTTATCAAGACATGTGTGTGTGTGTGTGTGTGCGATTTATTTCACTAAAAATTTATAGTGTCAGTGTGCATCCATTGACTTAAAACATTTCATTTATATCTCTTTGTGGCAGAGTAATGTTCCATTGTATATAAATACCAAATTTTATTTATTTATTCATCTGTTGATGGGTATATGGGCTGCTTCCAAGATTTAACTACTACAAAGTGTGCTGCAATAAGCATGGATATGCATATTTCACTGTGTTATGATGCTTTTAATTCTTTTGGAAAGACACCTAGAAGGGGAACATTTGGGTCAAATGGAACCTCTAGTTTCAATTGTACCAATTTACGCTCCTACTAATCATGGAGAAGGGTTTGTCTTTACCCAGAGCCTTGCCAACGTTTATTATTGGTTGATTTCTTGATGATATCCATTCTTTCTGGAATGAGATGAAAATCTCAGTGTTGTTTTAATTTGCATTCACAAACGACCAGAGATATTAAACATTTTAAAATATATTTATTTGCTGTTTGTACTTCTTCATCTGAGAAGTGTCTATTCATTTCAGATGTCCATTTTTGGTCTAAGTCTTTAAATTTGAGGGGTCTGATTTTTTGAGTCTTTCATATATTCTAGATATTATTCCTTTATCTAAGGAGTAGCTGGTAATTTTTTTTAACCATTCTGTGGGTTGCCTATTCATTCTTTTAGTGATTTGTTTTGCTGTGTAGAAGATTTTAAATTTGATGTGATCCCAGTTGTTGATTCTTTCTAGTATTTCTTGTATGATTGGTGTTGTGTTCATTAAGTCTTTGACTACACTTATGTCTTCAGGAGTTTTACCTATTCCATCTTCCACCATACTAAGTATTTCTGTTTTAACATTTAGATGTCTGACCAATTTTTATTTTAGTTTGGTTCATGGTGAGAGATATGGGTCTAGGTTTAGTCTTTGGTATGTAGAAAGCCAGTTTTTCCAACACCATTTAGTAAAGAGGGTATCTATTCTGGTAAAGCTATTTGGCCCGTTTTTCAAAGATGATGTATCTGAGTGTACTTAGATTTGTTTCTGCATCTTCTATTCTGTTCCAATGATCATTGGATCTGTTTTTTTTTTTTTTCTCCTTCCACTTCCATGCAGTTTTTTTTTTTTAATGGTAGCTTTGTAATATAACTTCAAATCAGGTATTGAGGTGTCCCTGGCCTTTCACTTGTTGGCCAGAATTTCTTTTGCCATTCTAGTTCTTTTCTGGTTACATATGAATTTTGGGATTACTTTCTCAAGTTCTGTGAGGTATGCTATTGGTATTTGTTTGGTATTGTGTCAAATCTGTAAAACAGTTTTGGAAGTTTGGCCATTTTTACCATATTGATTCTGCTTATCAAAGATCAAGTGATATCTTCCATTTTATGACATCCTCTTTAATGTCCTTTTTCAGAGTACTGTAGTTTCCAATGTAAAGATCTTTCACTTCCTTCATTAGATATACTAATTATTTCATTTTTCTTGATGTTGTTTTGAAACATGTTGTTTCCTTAATTTCTCTCTCAATGAGTTTGTTAATCATGTACATGAATGTTATTGATTTTTGAATGTTGACTGTTATCTGACATGTTTTGATCTTTATAGTTTCCTTTCTTGAAGAAACTCTAGATTTGGATTGTTCTTGTTTCTGTAGGACCATGAGATGCATCATTAGGTTACTTATTTGAGTTCTTTCTAGTTTTCTGATATAGACATTAGAACTATTAAATTTTCTTTGCAAGACTGCTTTCATTGTATCCCATATGTTCTAGTTTATTGTATTGACATTATTACTTAATTTTAGGAACTGCCTTATCTCTTCCTTAATTTATTCTATTCTGTGGCCCATTGATTATTGAAGAATGTGTTGTTTAAGTTCCATATATTTGTATAGTTTCTGTGGTTTCTTTTCCTACTGATTCTAGTTCCTTTGCGCTGTGATCTGATAATATGCATGGGGTAATTTTGATTTTTTGCATATACTTAAGCGTATTTCATTAATTAATGTGTGGTCTGTTTTGCACAATATACTACATGCTGCTGATAAGAATGTGTATTCTACTGTTGGGGCGGATCCTCTGTACATAAGGTTTAGTCCAGTTGTTCAAAAGTTTGGTCATTTTTTTTGGTTTTGCTGATGTATTTGTGATGGTGGGGTAGTGAGTTCCCCCACAATGATTGTATTGATTATCTGAAATTTTGTGTCTGTTAGTGTTTGTTTTACGAAGTTAGGTATGCCAACATTTGGTGCATATATGTTCATAATTATTATCTCTTCTTGTTGAATAATTCCATCAACCAGTATGTAATGTTCTTCGTCAATTAAGACCAGATTCAGCTTAAAGTCCACTTTGTCTGGAAATAGGCTAGTTATGCCTGCTCCTTTTGGGGTTCCAGTTGCATAGAATATTGTTTTCCATCCTTTTGTTTTTAGTTTATAAATTTCTTACTGGTTTAAATGGGCTTCTTGTATACAGCATATGATTGGTTTTCTTTCTTCATCCATTCTGCTTAACCGTGTCTTTTGAGTCACAAATTTTGTCCTTTCATGTTGATAGTTACACTTGATTTGTATTGACTAATTTCTGTCACTGTATTATTTACCTGTTGCCATTTAGCTTTCTTTCCCTTCTACTTCATTGCTATCCCTACCTGATGCTTTCACTGTTTTTAACCATTTGGCATTATTAGCATCTATGTCTCTTTCTAGTTTATCCATGGGAATTTTTCAGAATGTTGTTTTTGTGGTCAAGAATTGCATTAGGTACTTTTTATCATGACTATATCTCATTTGTCCATCAATTCTGGAAGATAATTTCACAGGATCTATCAGTCTAAATTGGAACTTTTTATTTATTTATTTATTTCAGGGCTCACAATACTTCATTCCAAATTCTCCTTGAATTTAAGATTTGTGTTGTGAAGTCTGGTGTAATTGTGATGGATTTTCCTTTATAGGCGATACATTGCTTTTCTTGAGCAGCTTTTAGGATTCTATTGTTATGCTGGATTTCAGCTATTTTAATTATGATGTGGGATGGAATGTTCTTTTTCTTCTCATGGGTATTTGGGTTCTATATGCCTCAATGATATGTAGTTAAGTTATTTTTTCACATCTGTAAAGTTTTCCAGTATTACTTCTGTAAACTGTTTTTCTATGCTCTTTTTTGTTTCTTCTGATTTTTCATTTATTCCAATTATTTTTATGTTAGGCTTCTTGTGTCATCCAGTAGCTGTTGAATCATTTTTTAATTTTTCTTGTTGTTTTTATTATATTGGTCATTAAATAATCACTAACTATAGCCTTGTCTTCTAAATCTGGCACTCTCTCCACACACTAGCCACTTCTACTACTTAAATACTCAGTCATACTTTTCATTTCCTGGACCTCTCTTTAGAAAAATGTTTATGGATTCCATTTATTTTCTATGCTAGACATTCATGGTTTGCATCTATTTCTTTAGCTCCACTATATTTTTTTGAGTATCTTCCTTAGACTTTTCAGTTATTTCTTTCATTATGTTCATTAGTGTATTAGGTACATCTTCTTTAAATTCATCAAGCAACTTATTGAAGAGTTTTGCTTCCATTGATATCTTTTCATAACCATCTGCTGTGTAACTTATAATTTATTCCCTCTTAGTGACCCTGAGCTGGTCTTAGGGCAGCTGAGAGTTTTTGGAGGCATTTTGCTGCCTTGTCTTTTTGTGTTTCTATTTTCTTTTAATTTATTGTTCTTCTACTTGTTTTTGAAGTTTCTTTGGCTCAGTACACAGTTATTTGAGAGTGAACTGCAACATTGTGAATTACCCCCAGACATTCCAGAAATTGGCATACAGAGAAAAGCAATTGACAGTAGTAACTATGTCACTTTAGCTATAGTAGTAAAGTCAGGGATGATGGCTTAACATATCAGTTTGATAGAGACAAACACTAAGAATAGTTTAAGAACTGCCCTTAACCAGAAAAGAGGTCTATGATTTTATTAAATACATTTAAACCAGCCAGATCTGTAATAATTTAGAGCACTAATTTCTGTTGGAATTTGGCAACGATGCAAGAGCTCAGGCATACCACTGAACTAAATGCCATCTCCTTCAGTTCCACCTCCCTGAAGATTATATCTACCAAACCTGGTCTTCCATCACAAAATACAGGCTCTGTGATCCTCTTCGCCCAATCTCAACTCTTCCAGGGGCTCCAAGGAGATCTCTGTTAGCTCTCACACTCTCCAAATTTGTCTCCCAAAGCGCTCTCTCTCGTGATCTCTGTAGTAGCATGACATATCTATCCTGGAGTGAAACTCTTTTCCTGGTTGTTGGCCTCATCTTTAATCAGATCAATCTTTTGGGTGTCACTTGTGCTGCCCTGCACTGAGGAGAAGCAATGTGTAGAACTGGTTAAGATTTGGTATTTTGGCTGCTCTCCTCTTCTCCTGCTTGGGTCATGGCATGAGGCACCTGGATTTGGCAGCAGTCACCAGGGTGAGATGGGACTTTCGCTCCTTCTCTGCCATATAGATCACAGCACAAAGCACCTGATGTCAGCATTACATGGGAGGTGGTGACTAGAGCATTATTATGTATTAATTTTTCTCATTTTGTTGTTTTTCTAATATTTGATTCATTTCTATTTCTCATTCATTCATGCATTCCCCCAATTTAAATGATTATGTCCTTTGGTCTCATGGTTGGTGTTTTCTTCTTGGTCTCTGTGTAGGATTCCCTTAAATATTTTCTTCAATGAAAGTCTAGTGTTCATGAATTCCTTTAGTTTATACCTATCAAGAACTTTAATTTTCTTTCTATTTTGAAGGGTAGACTTGCAGTATTTTGGATTGCTAGCTATTTACTTTCAGGGTTTAAAATACATTGTTCCAGCATCTCCAGGCCTTTAAATTTCTATTGAGAAATCTGCTGTTATCCTCATAGGTTTGCCCTTGTAACTTATTTGTTTATTTTTTTCTAATAGCTGTCAATATTCTTTGCTCTGAGTTTGTGGCATTTTGACTATGATGGTTCCTGGAGAACTTATTTGATGGTTTTGTTTATTTGGTATTGTAGATGACTTTTAAATTAATTCTTTTCAAGTTGTCTTCAATCTTTTAGACCTTCTTTTTGCTTTTTAAACTTTTATTAGTACATATTGGCAGCACATAATGATTACATTCATCATTCACTGTAAGGAATTGGTAACATGTACATGATACATTTCAATTATTTTCCCTCTTCCTTCCACCCTGCTTTTATTTTTGCAGAATCTGCTTCATTTAATTATTTTAGAAGACCTTATACAGTTAATTATCAGGTATACACACTGAAAACCAGACTAATAAGCTGAAGAACATAAAAACATTTAAGACAATTTTACTAAGTTAAGGTAAATTTTAGATACATTGTATGCACGGGATTACAATTTCTCACTCTCTGTCTCTCTCTCTCTTCCTCCCTATTATCTTTCCTTTACTTCATACTTTTTATATATTGTTTTTTGTATAAGAGAAATGATGCAATAGTTGAGCTTGTGTGACTGAGCTACTTTATTTAGCATTATGGTCTCAATGTACATCTGTTTTTATACAAGTGACTCATGTCTTTCTTTATGGGAGCATAATACTTCATTGTGTATTAATACCACATTTTCTTTATCCATTCAGCTAAGCTATTTTCAACATTTAGCTACTATGAATTGTGCAGCTATGAACATGGGTACGTACACATCACTGGGATATGATGCCTTTAACTCTTTTGGGAAGTTACTTAGAAAGAGAATAAGCTGGTTAGCTTTTGGGAGGAATCTTCATACTGATTTTCATAGTGGTTTTTATAAGTTTATAGTCGCGCCAGCAATGGAGAAGTGTTCCTTTTTCCCTATATTCTCTCTAGCAATTAATATTGGTTGATTTCTTGATAGTAGCCATTCATTTTGGAGTGATAATGAATGTTAATGTCACTTTAATTTTAATTTCTTGACTAGCTAGTGATAGTGAACATTATTTCATGTGTTTATTGGCTCTTTATAATTATGTTACTGAATATATGTTCTAGTTATATCCACTTTGTCTTTGAGTTTTGTTATCCTTTATTCTGTTTTAATTTCTCTCATGCTAGGAATTTTAATTCAAATTTAATTTAACTTTTTGAGGTTTGAATTTCTAAGATTTCTGCTTGTTTTGTTTTTCAGCATTTCTCTTTCCTTAAATGTTCTTTCACATCTTCATTGTCTTTCTTATTTCACTTAGATACTTATTTGTATGCTTAAATTTATATATCATCTTAGTATTTGATTCTTTCAGCTGCTTATATGTCCATTATTTCAGCTCCTTAATCATTTTAACTATCAATTTTTAAATTCTTTGTTGGGGAATTATGAATTTAAGAGGTATCATATTTTCTCATTATTCTTGTATTTTGTAATAAAATTTGTACGTTAGTTGGGATGAAATTTTCTAACATTATTGTGTGAAGATCTCTTCAGTAAGTGATACACCTAGGACTTTTGGTGAGAGTTACTGTGAAAGTTCTCAATGAACTTATTCAAATTTCTCAGTTTAGTCCTTAGCACTGCATCGTAGGAAGGCAATACATGATGGCTGTAACCATCAATATAAATGGTCTCAACTCACCAACAAAAGAAACAGACTAACAGAATGGATCAAGAAGCAAGCTCTATCAGTATGCTGCATACAAGAGACACATTTAACCCAAAAGAAAATTCATAGAGTGAAAGTCAAAGGATGGAAAACAGTATTTTGTTCAATAGGAACCCAGAAAAAACAGGGGTAGTTATCCTAGTTCCAGACAAAGTGAACTTCAAACCAAGACTGATCAAGAGGGACAAAGAAGGTCATTGCATACTTCTCAAGGGAAAACTCCAAGAGGAAGAAATAACAATCATTAATATTCATGCACCAAACATTGGTATGCCTAACTACATAAAAAAAATAATAAGGAGCACAAAAGATCAAATAAACACTAACACAATTATAATGGAAGGCTTCAATACCCCACTGTCACAAGTAGACAGATCTAGATAAAAAATTGACAAAGAAATATAAGAATTGAATCAAATCTGTGAACAAATGGACTTAGCAGATATCTACAGAGTGTTCCACGCCACGACAGCAGAATAGACATTCTTCTCATCTGCACACATGACGTTCCCCAAAACAGACCACATACTAGCTCATAAAACATGTTTACATAAATGTAAAGGAACTGAAATTATTCCATTCATACTATTGGAACATAATGCAATGAAACTGGAATTAATTGGTAACAGAAAAAAAATAAAATAAAAACACATAAACACATGGAAACTAAACAACATTCTCCTGAACAGCAGCTAGGTCACAGAAGAAATTAAAGAAGAAATTAAGTAATTTGTACAGTCAAATGATAATGATGATACAACATACCAGAACCTATGGGATACAATGAAAACAGTGCTATGAGGGAAATTCATGCATTGAAATCCCACATCAGGAAAACAGAACGAGCTCAAATAAACAACTTATTGTTGAATCTCAAATGTCTAGAAAAAGAGGAACAAATCTCACCCAAAGCTCATACAAGAGAGGAAATTATTAAGATCAGAGCTGAAATTAATACATTTGAGACTAAGAAAATAATAGAAAGAAGCAATGAATCAAAGAGTTTGTTCTTTGAAAGAGTAAATAAAACAGACAAACCCCTAGCCAATCTTATAAAAAAAAAGGAAAGAAAAGACCCAAATCCATGCAATAAAAAATGAAAGGGGTGAAGGCACAACTGACCCTATGAAAATTTAAATGATCATCAGTACCTACTTCAAGAAACTATATTCAAACAAGATGGAAAACCCTGAAGACACAGAGAGATTGTTAGAAACATATGAACTACCAAAACAGAATCAAGAAGATGTAAGAATACTAAATAACCCAATATCCGCCATTGAAATTGAAGAGGCAATTAAAAACCTACCAACCAAGAAAAGCCCAGGTCCTGATGGTTTCACAGCTGAATTCTACAAGAAATTCTGAGATCATGTAATACCACTACTCTTCAAACTCTTTAATGAAATTGAAAAGGAAGCAGTACTTCCAAAATCATTCCTGGAAGCAAGTATTACCCTGATACTAAAACCAGAAAATGATTCAGCTGAAAAAGAACTACAGGCCAATTTCCCTAATGAACATAGATGCAAAAATTCTCAACAAGATACTGGCAAACAGAATGCAATGAATTATCAAGAAAATTATACACCAGGACCAAGTAAGATTATACACCATGACCTGGTAGGATCCCAGGGATGCAAGGATGGTTCAATATATGCAAATCAATACATGTAATACACCATATCAACAGAGTCAAAGAGAAAAATCACATGATCATCTCAATAGATGAAGAAAAAGCATTTGATGAAATACAACACTCATTCATGATAAAAACTTTACAGAAATTAGGAATAGATGGTCTATATCTCAAACTGATAAAAGCCATCTATGAAAATCCAATGGTGAACATCACACTAAACAGTCAGAAACTTGAAGCTTTCACACTAAAATCTGGAACAAGACAAGGATATCCCCATTACCATTACTACTCATTATAGTTCTAGAAATATTAGCCTGAGCAATTAGGCAAGAGAAAGAAATAAAAGGAATAAAGATAGGAAAGGAAGAAGTTAAACTACCATTATTCACAGATGACATGATACTCTACATAGAAGACACCAAAAATTCCACCAGAAGCCTTTTACATTTAATAACTAAATTCAGTTGCATAGCCGGATACAAAGTCAACACAGAAAAGTCAGTAGCAGTCCTATATACAAATAACAAACTCACTGCGAAAGAAATAAGAGAAGATATACCTTTCTCAATCACATAAAAAAAACAAAATACTTAGGAATCTAACAAAACAAGTAAAGGATTTTTACACTGAAAACTAAAGTACTCTAAAAAACGAAATTGAAAGAGATATCAGAAAATGTAAAGATATATCATGTTCTTGGGTAAGCAGAATCAACATAGTGAAAATGGCCATACCCCCTAAATTACTATACAGATTTAACACAATTCCAATCAAAATACCAATAACATACTTCACAGAATTAGAAAAAACTAATCATGAAATTCATCTGGAACCAGAAGAGATCACAAGTAGCAAAAACAATCCTGGGCAACAGGGGCAAGGAGGGATGCATCACAATCCCTGACCTCAAACTGTACTATAAGGCTACTGCAATAAAAACAGCATGATACTGGCACAAAGACAGATTTGAAGACCAAAGGAACAGGCTAGAAGATGCAGAAAAATATCCAAGCACTCTCAAATACCTCATATTTGAGAAAGGAGTCAAACACCTTCACTGGAAGAAAGATAGCCTCTTAAACAAATGATGCTGGAAAAATTGGCTGGGCACATGCCAAAAACTAAAACTAGATACATGTCTCTTGCCATGTACTAAACTAAAATAGATTGGGTCAAAAATCTAAACATTAAAACAGAAACACTAAATCTACTGGAGAATAGAATAGGAAGAACTCTTGAAGACATGGGTATAGGAAAAAAAAATTATGAACAGAACCCAGAGTGCACGGGAAATAATACAAAGAATCAGTGTTTGGTATCACATCCCATTAAAAGGCTTTTGCACAGCAAAAGAAATCACCAATAGAGCAGGACAAAAATCCATAGACTGTGAAAAAATCTTTGCCAGCTGTCCTTCAGACAAAGCTCTGACATCTAGAATACACAAAGAACTCAAAAAAACCTCAAACCTTCCAAATTTAAAGACCCAGTCCAAACATGGGCATCTGAAATGAATAAACATTTCTCAGATGAAGAAATAAAAATGGCAAATAAATATATGAAAAAGTGTTCAACATCACTAGTTATTTGAGAGATGCAAATGAAAACAACGCTAAGATTCCATCTCACTCCAGAAAGAACAGCTATTATCAAGAAATCCACCAACAACCAGTGCTGGCAGGGCTGCAGGGAAAAATGTACTCTCCCGCACTGTTGGTGGACATGTAGACTAGTGCAACCACTATGAAAATCAGTATGGAGACTTCTCAAAAAACTACAACTAGAGGTTCCATTTGATCTAGCTATTCCTCTGCTTGGTATCTTCCCAGAAGAATTGGAAACCTCATACCATAGAGATAGCTGCACAACCATGTTCATAGCAACACAATTTGTATTAGCTAAGTCTTGGAAACAACCCAAATGCCCAACAACTAAGGAATGGCTAAAGAAGATGTGGTTTTTCTACACAATGGAGTACTACTCTGCCATAGAAAAGGATAAACTAGAGTCATTTGTAGGTAAATGGATGCACCTTGAGAACATTCTCTTAAGTGAAATAAATCAGCTACTCATGAATACACATCAAATTATTTCTCTAATATGAGAAACCATAAGTGTACATAAAGACAAAGGGGTATAATAGATATTAGGTGAAAGAAAGATAATATTCAAAAGAGAGGAGAACTAGAAGGGGAAAAGGGGGAAAAGAAGGAAGGGAAAAGGCAAAGAAATGGGAAAGGAAAAAATGGAAAAATGTAAATAAACCTACTGTAAATAAGGAAAGGGGGGAATGGAAGGGAGGGGTCGGGAAGGGGGGACACCAAGATACATCATGTACAGGTACAAAATAACCACGATAAAACTGATCATTATGTATAAAATGTACCACTACATATTCTTGGTAAAAAAAAAAAAAAGAAGGAAATAAATGCACAATGTCTATATTTGTATTAAGGGCCCTGGGTTCCCAGCCTTTCACTCTTGCCTGCATGTGCATCCTCAGACTCAGATCCTCTTCCACTGAAAAATCCCTTGCAGTTGATGTTTTGCCTGCAGCTATATTCAAATCATTGCTGTTTCCACTTTCTGTTGCACTGAGCTTCTCCAAATCCAGAGTTTTCTTGCCCCACATTAGATGCTGGGGCCTTTTACCTGATCTCTTAATTTCAATGTTATCTGTTCATACTCACCTTTTTCCTGGGCCTAAGCTATTGTATGTCCACTTCCTCCGTGTAGAGTGGCAGGATATATTTCTTGAAGGTATGTAAATTATACAGACTTTTCTGAGCCTAGGCAGAAGTTACTCAAGATGTCTTCCCACCTAAATTCTGCCCACATTCTTCTCTTGCTTTCTCTCTAAGAAAAGGAGAGGGGATTCTAAGATAGCTTTCCCGTACGACCTTTTCTAAATCTGTTTTTTTTTGGATGACTATCCTGGAGCAGCTAGGAAGTACAAGCTGTCTCTATGTACCATTGTTCTACCATCAGTGTTCTCAAATTTATCTATCTTCCTGGCTCTTCTCATGTATTTCTTCTTACAGGTTTATAAACATTTTGATCATTTTATTAATGATTAAATATTTTATCTTGTTAAAAAATTATGTTGCTCTAAACGTATACTATTTTAGCACTAATACAGTTATAATATTGTTTTTTTCATTCAATTGCCTTATTTCTAAAAATACAGGAGCTGGAGGTGAATACTTATAGTTTGTATTAAGAATAAAAGAAATGAAGGTTGACTAGGGAGTTTTTGTCAGTGAATTTGGGTTGAATATTTTTAAAGAGCTGTGAAGATAATGGAGTGTGGGTAGAAGTGCAGCTGCATAATAATATAGGAGAATAAAATGAAATTAAACCCATTAAGGCTGGGAACACATAGGTGCCTATGGACCACACAGATTATAGAACAAGGAATATCAAAACCAGAAAGCAGAGGAAATCCTATCCATCACTAGCAGGATATTGAATTATGTGGTGTATTTCTTAAACATATTTGAAATCTCTTGGTGAATAAATAGGATCCTCATTTTCTACTGAGCAATGTGTGCCCATTTTTCCTAAGCAGCTTTTACCAAAGTTAATTGTCACTTTTGCAGAAGTAGTTTATTTTCAAGTAAAAATATTTATAATTACTTTTTCTCCACAGCCCCTCCAGCATTTGTTATTGCTGATTTGTTGATAATAGCCATTCTTTCTGGAGTGAGATGGAATCTCAGGGTCGTTCTAATTTGCAACTTTCGAATGACCAGTGATGTTGCACATTTTTTCATATGTTTATTTGCTGTTTCTATTTCTTCATCTGAGAAGTGTCTATTCATTTCAGTTGCCCACTTTTGGACTGGGTCTTTAAATTTGGAGGCTCTGTTTTTTTTTTTTTTTTAGTTCTTTATATATTCAAAATGTTAGTCCTTTGTCAGAGGAATAGCTGGCAATTTTTTTTTCCCACGCTGTGGGTTGTCTTTTTTTTTTAATTTTATTTTAATGGTACATTTTAGATGTACATAGTGATAACATTCATTGTAGGGGATTTGTACCTGTACATGACATATCTTGTTTATTCTTTTTTCCCATTCCCCTCCCCTCACCCCCTCCTCCCTCCCTATCTACAAAAGTTTTGTTTCCATTTTTTTCTTTCCATTTCTTACTTCTCTTGTCCTCTGTTCCATTCCCCCTCCCTTGTTCCCTTTCCCATTTGGACATTTTCTTCCCTTTCCCAATATAATACATTTTAGTCTTTATTTACACTTTCAGTTTCTCACAC
This sequence comes from Hystrix cristata, assembly GCA_004026905.1. Taxonomy (NCBI): domain Eukaryota; kingdom Metazoa; phylum Chordata; class Mammalia; order Rodentia; family Hystricidae; genus Hystrix; species Hystrix cristata. Next base: position 14,973 of record PVJO010013373.1, read on the forward strand.
CAGAGAAACAATGCAGTATTTAAACATGTGTGTTGTGGGTTGTCTCTTTGCTCTCTTGGTGGTTTCTTTTGCTGTGCAAAAGCTTTTTAGTAAGATCAGGTCCCAGTTGTTGATTCTTTGTGATATTTCCTGGGCATTTGGGGATTTGTTCATAAAGTATTTACCAACATCTATGTCTCCAAGAGTTCTACCTATTCTATCTTCCAACAGACTTACTGTTTCTGTTTTAATATTCAGATCTTTGATCCACTTTGATTTTAGCGTAGTGCATGGGGAAAGATATGGGTCTAGTTTAAACCTTCAGCATGTGGAGAGCCAGTTTTTCCAGCACCATTTATTAAAGGTGCTATCTTTCTTCCAGTGAGGTCATTTGGCCCCTTTGTCAAAGATAAGGTGACTGAGAGTGTTTGAACATGTTTCTGCAACTTCTAATCTGTTCCATTGGTCCTGGTGTCTGTTTTTTTTTTTTTTTTTGCCATTACCATGGTGTTTTTATTACAGTAGCTTTGTAGTATTAAGAGGGAGGAGGTAATGAAGGGAGAGGAGGGGAATGGTAAAAAAAAAAAAGCAACAAGATATATCATGTACAGGTACAAATCCCCTATGATGAATGTTATCATTATGTACATGTGAAATGTACCATTAAAATAAAATTTAAAAAAAAAATTGTACCCTTTTAGATTCAATAATTGTCTCCATCTGATGTTTTCCTGAGAATGATAACTTGTGAAAAGATTTTTTGACTGTACTCTGTCTTCACCATTAAAAAAACAAAATACAAATAAAAAGGATATTACCTACAAAAAATGTATAATTTATTTGGGCAGCAATGAGAAAATAATTCATTGATCTGCATTTATGACATGTCAAATGAAAGATACAAATTTTGGAATGAATAATCTTCAGAACAGCACCAGGAGAAAAGCACTCATACTGTTTTGATGTTGTCCAGTAACATAACAATATAGGTCTGAAATGTGGAGAACATGCTGGAGAAAATTAGATACATTTTCATATCCAACTCTCTCACTTGGAATTCTTACATTCCAGGTGTTCAAGAGCATCCCACAGAAATATAAAATTCCATGGCATCTGCCTCCAAAAAAACCTATGTGTGTTTTCTAAATTACAACAAGATAATCTGGATTCAAGATTTCAAGCATTAGGATATTAGGGCTTTATCTCTCTCTCTGTCTCTGTCTCTCTCTCTGTCTCTGTCTCTGTCTCTCCCCTTCCCCCCCCAAGAGAGACGAAGTTGCTTGCAATCATTATTTTAGGTTAATATAAAAATCTGGTAAAAGTCTGTAAATTACAAATATGATCTTTGATTTCTCACTGCATCTATTTTCTTTAGACCTTCTGTGATCAGTCAGTTTCATGCTAATTGGAGGCAAGTCCTTAGAATTTTATAAAAAATATCTGAAGTGTATGAAAAGGAAAAGGAAAATTTTCTGTTTTGAAGAAATCACAGAAAAATATTTGGTATTTAATAAGTACAAAAAAACCCACCTGAAAACCACTAAAAAGAAAATAAAGTAGAAAAATATAAAGGGAATACTATACAGTGAAATTTTAAGAAAAAATATTTACAGATACAGTTACCTCTGAACATAAACTCTGTAATACATTGTTTGATATTTGTATTACTATTAAACATACCTAGTTTATATTTGATTAAACAAATCCACTTTAATAATTTGAAGGAGCAAATTCTCTAAACTCTCTGCAAATTGTTTCAACATTTCTTATGTAGTTAATAATATCTGTCAAGTCTGAGATGAAATTGACTCATTAAATTTTAGCCCATCTCATTTCTCACATTTGATTTGTATAGTGATATTTCTACAATAGTTGCTGTAGTCAGTCTATTTTTATTACTTTTATGAGACTTTACACACAATCCCCTTCTCTAAGAGACAAAATGTTCCTTTAATATAAATTACACACATGGCCTTGTACTGCTTACACCCCAGGCCTAATCACAAAATCTTTCGTCACCAACAGACCACACCAACAGCTCCAACCACATATCCCAGAATTCTTTTTAGCCCTAGCAACAGCATCCGTTAATAAGAGTTCGATTGGAGGGAGACCTCTGGTACTTGGTCCCCCTCCCCATACCCTGTTAGCTAAACTCCCCCTCTCCTCCTACCCAGTAAAAGCTTTCTTCCTCTTATATTCAGGGCCATCTCCTGTACTCTTGACCCAGGTGTACTGTCACTGGAGACAATAAATTTACATTTTAAGTTTTCTCGGGCCTCTTTATTTTGTTGATTTCACCATGGGTCTTTTCTGACCTAACAATTGTAGCCTTGGTAATTTAGAATTGCATAATGTTCTCGAGATGTTCATTGACATAGACATAAAGTGGGCTTTTATCATTTTCCCTGAAAGGTATCCACAAGAACAAATCATTTTCTGACATTAAAGGAAATGTGTTTCTATATTAATATCGGTATAAGTATGTGTCTGGACTCAAAATTGTTCTGTAGATCTATTTCTCCTTGAGTTCATTAACATCCTATCTTAATTTGTATCTTAATTACTGTATCTGCAGTGTAGTAATTCATATTTCTTAAGATTCCCTTGCCTTACTCTTGGTACTTTATATTTCTATGTACATTTATAACTAGGTTATTAATTTCTTAAAAATATTTTCTCATATTTTTCCACAGTTGCACTGAATCTAATATTTTGAAGAGAAATGACATTTGGGGGGCATGCTGGGACTTCTAATCATTAAAGATCATTGATTTTTGTCTTTAATTTTTATTTTTTATGATTTCTGATTTTAAACAACAACTCCAAATCTTATTTTATTTTCCATAAATATAAATTATGTTTTTACTTTTGGTAGATGATGTTTTACTTTGTTTATGAAGCATAGCATTTTTAAGGCTATATCTTATAGTAGACTTATGTGTCAATATTCACTGGCAGTATGCTATTTCATTATGCAGACTTAAGTCTTTTTATTTCTGTAAATATTTTTTACTGACTCTGTTCTGTTATTTTAGTTTTCTTCAGAGGCTACGATTTTTATATTGAAGCACCTGTCTTACCATCCATATGTGTGAGTTTATCTCTAATACTTTTTTTTTTCTCTAATACTTTTTAATCACTTATATTCCATTGCAATTTACTCATTCAATTCCACCCTGCTTTCTATAGCTATTGTGAGGATTTGGGGAATTTTTTTTTTCTGCTTCAAATTTTACTAATAACTGCTGTCATGGTGTCATAGCCTTAATTTCTCAGAAAGCAATGTCTAATGCAAAGGATTTTATGATACCAATTTATGGAAAATATAATTAGGGATAACAGGAAAAGTGAGTCAGAGGAACAATAGCCAATAAAGACATACTATCAAGGTGACTACCAAGTAGGGCTGGATTACGTTATATTTTTAGGAGCATTTTTCAATAAATATATAAACTCTTTCAGGTTAGTCTATTTGGGCAAGACTGAGAATTGGATTTATCAATTGGCTTTCATCTACTGCTTGTCAAAAATCTACATATGGCATTCGGTTTTTGTACATTTCTATGTTGTACATTAATAAAAATATTTCTATTTGACATGTTACCATAACATTATTCACATTTATACTAAAGGAGACCTACAGGGTGGAAGGTGAGAAGCACAAAGTGAAGACATGAGATGAGACATACTGTCTGTTCACACTTAAATTTGGCTAGTTGAATGTCATGTATAGCTGGTCACCACAACAGTGACAGTAGCAAGACACTGAAATGAAATGTAGAAAGTTCATGATATAGTCCACCAGGTACCCAATTCATAGTTTTATTTTCAACTTCCATTATATTCTCTGTCCAAATTATAAAGGAACTGTGATTTTTGTGCTAACAAGCTGCTTCAATTCTTTTGTGAGAGGATATTTAGTACTCTTACCAGTCTCAGAGAAACTTTCAAGGTGGCAACACATTAACTCTTAAAATTTCGTGTGAATGGATTGTTATGGCTTCTACCTAGATGTCCCCCTAAAGCACTCATGTGCTCATAGGCAGTGCTTTAGGAAGGTGGGTGGATAACAGGTGTGTGATACTGGGACTAAAGGTGTGTGTTAATGGATAAATTCACTAATTGGTTTATCATAGTTCTGGGTGTGGATGATGGTAAGGCCCATCCTGGGTGTGGGTGGCACCAGTCAATAGGCTTGTAGCCTGAATGCAATATAACAGGAAAAGAGGGCAAAGGCAGGCTCCTTTTCTTCACTGCTGCCTTCCTGCCTTGCCATGGACTCTTTCTCCTCTGCCATGCCCCCTGCCATGCTACTCTGCCATGGAGCCAGCCAACTATGTATTGAAACCTCTACAAACTCTGAGCTAAAATAAACCTTTCCTCCTTTAGCTTGTGGGATGTCCAGTATTTTATCTCAGCAATGAAGATCTCTACTACTGTGAAAAAAAAAAATTCAAGCAAGAGTACTAACAAAACAAGAGCCTCCTGTACTGTAGTTATTTATGAAACTATAATGATATTTAATATCTATACATTCTTGTGTATATCCTAGTCTTCCCTTGCACATGGACAGCACTTTAGCTTTCTGGATATCTTGCCTGGCAACGTGATCAGATATTCATCACCAAGGAGTTGAAGCTCTCAGTTGCTTTCACGTATTGGGCGATAGTTGCTTCAGTTTTCTGTTTTGTGATTTTACCTTTGTTGGGACATGGTTACTTAACTGTCTTAAGCCTCTACAGTTGCTTCAGGGTATTTCCTAGAATCTAGACATAAGTTTTATTGTGTTTATTGTGTAGCATAAACTTTAACTCTTTTTCCTGATTCTTACCAAGGCTGATAACCCCGACCAATTCGACACTGGTATTAATTTCTTTAACTGCTGATATGTTGACCTGATATGTTGACTGCCAAACATGCACAGATTGGATCGATGGAAAGCCTATCCTGCACCCTGGTAGAAGCATTTCTCTTCACTGAGCCAAGACCTCTTACCCAGTAAAGCAAAAATTTTCCAAGATTATGGGTAGCACAAATTACATAAGTGGATCACTGAGAATAGTAACATGTGGGCCTAAACATACTACTCTTTGTTTTTCTGCTCCTGTAGTCTGGTGTTTAGTTCCAGAGCACTGAATAATAGCTTCATGGTAAGCACATATACTATATCCTTAAGGTCACTGCCTTAACATTTCAGATTGGTGTTTTTGACATAACAATGTCATTCAACTATTGTTTCTACCAGTTTGTTTTGGGTCATAGAGTACACAATCAGAACAGTGGATCATATAGTCATATACATACTATTTCATCTACTTTATCATTAAAAGTGTCCTTTGATGTGGTAGATGTTATAATTCCTGCAAAGACAATCACTTCCAAGTGTCTGGAACGTATGACTATGTTACTTCACATGGCTGAAGGGATTTTGAAGATATGACTAAGTTAAGGACTTTGGTTAATCTGCGTGGGCTCATTCTAATAATATGGGTCCTAAAAATGAAGAACTTTTATAGCTGTAGTCAGAGAGGCAGATGTGACTGTGGAAGAATCATCACAAAGATACAATATTACTAGATTTTAAGATAAAAAAAATGGGCCCCAAGCCTAGGCAGCCCCTGGAAGCTAAGAAAGCTAGGAAACAGATTCTCCTTTAGAGAATCCAGAAGGAAACAGTCTGCCAATACCATTATTTTATACTAGATAGTCCCATGTTGGACATCTTGTCTTAAGAGCTGAAATATAATACATTTGCATTGACTAAGCTATTAAATTTGTACTGATTAATTATGGCAGCAATAGAAAACTAATCCACTTGAACTGAGGCAGTTTAGTGTGGGATAATGCATAAAACTGGATCAGAAATTCTGTAAAACTCAGATGGTCTTGATGGACAAACAGTGCAAATAGAGATGTCAAAACAGTACCCAGAATAACTACTGATTCCAGGAATGACTAAGTGCTCCCACTCCAAGATAAAAGTGGTTCAATGTAGTTAACCTAGGTCATATTAAAAGTGAGTATTATGCAAAATACTTAACTAGTGTCATTGAAGATTCATTTCCTATCAAGAATTGAACACCTGTCTCTCCTAATAGCAAGTGGGATCAACAATGGCAGTAGCTAAGTTAGTCTTATTAAGAGGAAGAACACATTATTGGCTACATGTATTCTTCTAAGACTCTGACAACAAATATGGATATTGCACACTGCTCAAAGATTCCATATATTTTATGTATAAGATTGCTTTCCTCTTCACATCAAGTGGATTAGCAAGTGTGCTGCATACAGTTCTTCTCACTTCTGGGATATTTGCTTCTCTTCATAGACTTTTAGAACCATCCTGAACAAAGCTGAAAACCAGAGCAGTTAATTTCTAGCTAGTTCCAACATAGCGTTCAGATCCATCTGCAGAACAAATTTGAGTTTCTTACTCTTATGTAAGTTGGTAACTCCAATAAGACATAGGTGTACATTAAGGGGAAAAACATTGCTGCAATGTAAGCATGCACAAATAGGAATGGCCAAAGTTCAGGGTCTCAGTCTCTTTTCTGGGGTCCAGTAGCATACCAGAGGCTACTTTCAAGATTAAGAATATTTTCTAGTGTAAAATGTATAGTTCATAACCCTTGGTCTCTTCCCTGCAACCCCACCAACTTGCTAGAGGTCTCACGAACAGCAATGGATCTGCTCATGTACAGTGCATTGTGGAACACTCTCGCTCGGAGCTCCAAAACCCTAAAACTTGTCTGGAGAACATCGTGTTGAGCAAAATAAGCCAGACTCAGTAAGAGAAATGTAGCATGTTCTCCTTAATATGTTGAATACAAAAATATGATAATAAAGTACAAAGAAGACTATTACTAGACAAAAGAAAAAGAATAAGTGGAGAGAAAGTATAAAGGTGATAATGGGGATATGAATATGAGCAACATATTTTACGTATTAAACACCCCCAAATGTGAAACTAGGGTGGAAGAGGAAAATGGTTAAAGTATGTTATATGGGTATATAAATCTGCCAAAATAAACACATGAATATGTACAAACACTTTAAAAACGTGATGAAACCCTGCACACACCCCTAAATAAAATTTGTTTCCTTTCAAGTAATCATATGGATGGCAGAAACAATATTACAAGACATAGCATAAAATCTCTCCAAAATGCTGAGGGTGTTTACCCAAATCTGTGATGTATCTTTAGTGGTACAAGTTCAGTAATGTCATTTAATTAGATTGCAAATTGTAGCTCATCCTATGACCCATAATAACTTCACTCTTGTTGAAGGTCTTGAAAACCTCATGAGTTTTATGTCTTACCTTACGGCAGTAGTTGTCATACTAAGGCATCCACTTTACTTTCTCACTTTATGCTCACTATATGTAATCATGATAATATCATAAATATAGTGTAAATGTAGATGGTTCTGAAGAATGTCAAGTTAATTGAGGTTCTTATGCACTGTATATGACAGAAAGGAGAAAGTTAAAATAGCCTTAGGATAAGAAATTAATGGGTACTGCTGTCCCTGACATGTAAAGGTGAACTCTTTTGATCCTTCCAACTGATGAGGTTCAGGAAATAAATATTCTACAGATTGATAGTCTGATATCAAAATCCAGAGGCTATGTTGATGTGTTTCAGCAAAATTTCTATATCTGGCATGGCAGCTCCAATTTGGGTTATGACCTGCTTAAATTTATGATAATCCCCTGTCATATTTAAAAATCCATCTTGTTTTTACAAATTCAAACAACTGAACTGAATGGAGTGAGGATAATGACTTCCTTTTCTGTGTCCCTTAAATAATCTTTAACAGTGGCATTAAATCCTGATGTATGTCTATCTTGTTCTTCATACCATGATGGCTTCTATATCACAGATTCATATATATGATACTGTTTTTAATATTTATTTTTATTAATGCATGTTTGTAGTACACAATGATCACATCCCTAGTGTGGAGTTGGTACGTGCATGTAACACATCTCAGTACCTTTTATCCATTTTCTTTCTCCTCCCTCCCTTTGCCTCCATCTTTTGGTCCCCTTCTCAGTTTCAAAAGATATATCTCCCTACTTCTTATTATCTATCATTTATTTTGCTATTTATTTATATTTTGGGTTTCTCATATAAGACAAATTATGTGATATTTAGCTTTTGCACCTGATTCATTTCATATAATATTATGGTCTCAAGGTGCATTCATTTTCCTACAAATGACTCAAGTTTATCCTTCTTCGTGGAACAGTAGTACTCCATTGTTCATAAATACATTTTCTTTATCCGTGCATCTGTTGATGGGCAAATAGATCACTTCCAAGATTTACCTATTATAAATTGTGCTGCTAGAAACATAGATGTGCATGTATCACTGTAACATGATGTGTTTAACACATCTGAGAAGATATCCAGAAGAATAATACCTGGATAAAATAGAATTTCTATTTTAGTTTTCTGAGGAATCCCCATCCAATTGCAATAATGAGTGCACTAGTTTATGCTCCCACCAAAAATGTAGAATGGTAACTTTTTCACCAAATCCTGTCCAGCACTTGTTCCTAGTAGGTTTCTTGATGACAGCCATGTTTCTGGAGTAAGATGAAAGGTCATTATTGTTTAATTTGCATTTCTCTAATGTCCAATAGTCTTGCATACGTATATAAGAGCTAGAAGGTTTCTTCACCTGTTGGACACAGTGTGAGATGAATTTGGACAAAAATCACCTTTATCACCTTCCTTCATAAACCTCAATTATGACTAAACGATTTGATAATTTTCCAGGTTTTCCAGTGGCAGTGCTACAGAGCCTCTAGGTAATACCACTTGAAAATGGTGGGTACTCATCTTTCACCACTGTACATTTTCCCTGAAAATGGCTGAAGATATTTTTGGGGAAGGATCAGGGTATCTTTCAGTGGTGTGTGCACCAGTTTCCCTTTGAATCAATGAATCTGTCTGCTAAATTAAATCTGGAAACTGAATAAAGGATTGTTATGTTTTATTACAGTTGATATATCTGTTTCTGTTTTTCTTCCTCTTTCCCTCCCTCTCTCCCTACTTTCTCCCTTTCTTCTTGTCTTCCCTTCCCCTTCTCTAAATTGATTCACATTAGTTAACTTCCTATACATCTTGCCTCTAAAAACAGCATAACCTGTTGTTCAGTGTCAAAGATCACCGTGGGTCAAAGCACATTGATTGCTACTGAAACATTCCACTTTGTCATCATAATATGTGCCTTTGTTCTTATGCCACTTCCACTCTTTTATTCCAGAATCCCATCATTTCTACCTAGGCTAAGATGCTCAGTTCCATGGAGGTTTTTCTCAGTGTCAACTATGACTTCAGGGGATAGTCAGTTTTGCTAGGTTTAAAGATACAAATGCCCCCCTGAACTAATGTTTTCTCTTAATTTTATTATAAGGGTGTGTTGTTTTAGCCTTTTATAATCTGATAAAGGGATCTCAGGACTCAGGTCTATTCTAGCATTTCTACATCTTTTGAGTTAGGGTTCTTTCCCCAATACTATGCCAAGGGAATTTTAGTACGTTTACTTATTTAGTGCAGATCATTATCTTGTCTAAGATTCAAGTAGAAGATTATTCAAACTAATTTGAAATATTCTTGACAGAACTTTAATTCCAACTAATGATCGAGTGCCTCAAGTGCTCCAAATCAATAAAATTTCTCCTAATTTTATAATTTGTTCATTTTGATTCACCATCCTCAAAAATCTATTTCCCCAGGAGTCTTCCATTTCTGCTCATACATGATAGCCAATTCTGTGATTATCAGTAAGCTATATTCGCTTGTGGATGGAACACTATATCCCTACTGGAGTGCCCTTATGCCTGATCATGGTTACTGAACTGAGAGAAATGAAAAGTAATAGGGAAACATTTTGAGAATCTAAAATATGATCTTGTTATGTAGCAGCATCATGTGATGTCAATGAACCATCTCAAGGCAAATGTCGATTTCCTTCATTTGACAAACTGGAAATGTTCAGGAAAATGTGAACAGATTAATATACACTAGTTTTTTCAAACTGAGGTTTTTACATTGCAAGTCTCAGTTTAACAATTTTTTTCTGTAATTAGCCTGATTTTTCTAAGAAGACCTACTGAGGCTCCAGTACATTCTACTTTGTAGCTCTTATGATTAAGTCATGAGCCAAATGTTTAGCACTGTTTAGCACTACAGCTTCAAAATAAGAAAATTTCTCTCATATCTAACATAACCACCATCTTTAGTTCACCAAATGCCTTAAATTAGGAGTTAGCTGCTTAAAATTTTCCTAATGTCTTGGAATGCTGTCACAGATTTTGACAGAGGTGATTCAGTTTCACAATTCTTTCAATTATCGTCTCGTATTCTTCAAGCGCCACTGGTACTGTGATTCACAGTGACTCATGTTCCAGTTGTACCTCACCATAGTTAACCATATTTGAAATGGTTAAAAATAGTTTGGAGACTCCTTGCCATGTATTAGTCCCCACTCTATTTTATGTCAGCAACAAGCTTTATATTGCTGTCAGTTTAGCTAAAAATCCATCTTCAAATCCCTTCTTAGGGGTCTGATTTCAAGGTACAACTATGGCATCAGCTATCTCATTCTGGTTTCCCTAGAAAGCAGAGGGTTAGGCAGAGACTTATATGCTACTACTCTATTAAGCAATACAATTCCAGGTAGCAGGAGTGATCACAGAATGGAGACAAGGGAAGAGAAGAAGACAAGTATAATGATCATTTACAAGCTGGCTGCTACTCTCTTTGAAAGATTCCTCAATTTTCCAGGGCCTTCTTATAAAAATTCTTATTAAATATATGTCAGGAAAACCTTTCCAGATGAGAAAGATAGGGCAGAACACTACTTCCTGGCTTCAGTTGCTCAAGTAATAATCCGAATGTCAACTCCTACATTTTCAAGTTGTACAGTGTGTGTGGTAAAAAGCAGAGGCATGAAGAAAGGTTCTGGTAAAGTCATATTTGTCAGCTGTTTAATGGGGTCCAAGCAGAGATAGATATTATAGTAAGAAATAGAAAAGAACACATGTGAGGTTGAAAAAGACACAAAATGTTTCTGATATATATTTTTTCTTCCTCATTTCTTTCATGAGCTTGCATTTTACATCATTGCATTGTCTTTCCTAAGCTCTTTTTGTATCTCTGTGTGAATTTAACTCAGAGAGAGAGTTTCCATATTAAATGATTCCATTTATGATTCATGGCAAGATATTTGATTTTGTATTTTAATTTTTTCTTTTAATTACATCTATTAAAGTTTGTCTTTTAGTATAAAGTTTTATGGGTTTGACTAATGAATTATGTCATGTATCTGTTATTACGGTATTACACAGAATATTTTCACCACGATAAAGCAGTCTTCTATGCATCACCTATTCCACCTCTCTCCTATTGTAGATTCTTGACATTTTATGTTGCTTTGTCATCCATATTAAATGTGATCCTCTGTTTCATTTATGAATTTATTAATTTGTGTCACTTCTCATTTTTTCTTGCTTAGCCTGGCTGGTTGTCTAGTAATTTTATTGATCTTTTCGAAGAACCAGTTTTAACTCCTACATTTCTTTTCCTGCTTTCAATCTCATTTATTTCTGTTCTGACTTTTGTTGTTTTTCCCCACTTGTTATAGGCTTAAATTAGTCTTCTTTCTAAGGTTTCCTAACATGGAGGATAAATTATTAATCTTATATCATTTTATTTTTGTTATTTTACTTAGCTAATACATGTGTGTGGCACGTAATAGTTATATTCCACATTTTAATTCTTTTTTCATCCCCTTTCCCTTCTCTCCCTCCCTTTTCCACCCATCCCATGATTACCTTTTTGCTTTTTTATATGCTTACAGTACATAATACTTACATTCCTTGTATGGAGTTGGTACAAGTACATAAAACATCCCAGTTCCTTTTTTTATCCCTGACCTTTTCATTCCCCCCTTCCCTCCATGTCTTGATCCCCTTCCCCCTGAGAATAATCCATCTCCTCACTATTTATTATCTATCTTTCGTTTTGCTATTTATTTTTACTCTGTGTTTTTCATGTAAGAGAAACAATGTTATATTTAAACTTGTTTGTCTGATTTACTTTACTTAATATTATGGTTTTAAATTACATGCGTTTTTCTAAAAATGACTCGTCTATTCTTTTTATGGCAGAAGAGTACTGCATGTTATGTAAATACCACATTTTCTTTACCTTTTCATTTTTTGATGGTCATATGGCTCAATTGCAATATTTAGCAAGTATGACTTGTGCTACTAGAGACATGGGTATGTAGGTATCTCTGTAACATGATGTCTTTAAATTTCTTGTGAAGATAACGAGAAGGGGAATATTTTATCTTTCTTCTTTTCTAATATATCAAAATAATGCTCCTAAGCACAATTTTTACTGTATCTCTCAAATAGTAATATGTTGTGTTTTATTTCACATAATTCAAAATATTTCAATTGTCTTACGCCTTCTTCTTTGACCATGTGCTATTTAAAAATGTAGTGTTTATCATATTTGGACAGTTTCTGTCTCCTTTTATGACATTTATTGTTCTGCCTAGAATTATGGTCTGAGAATATAACTTCATGATTCATACTTTTTGAAAAGTTGATAAGTTTTATTTTGTAACCAAGAATTTGAGCTATCTTAATGAATGCTCCATGAAAATATGAGAAGAATGTGAATCTGTTTTGTTGAATAAAATATATTTACATGTTTATTACATTAAATTGATTGATACTGCTGTTCAGGTCAACTACTGATTTTCCTCCTGTTTGAGCTATCAATCAGTGTTAGAAAGGTATAGAAGTCTCCAAACAATAAATTCTGATACTGAATTTATTTATTTATTCTTGCATTTCTTTCAGGTTACCATAATTCTGACCCTCTGCCTTTAACTATACACACATTTAATATTGTTTGGACATGTAATGTAATTGACTTCTTTTCATTACAAGATTGATCTTTTTATCCCTGATAAGCTTCCTTTATTCTCATGTGTTCATATGAAATTAATATAGTTACTCAAATTTTATTTTAATAATATTCACATTAAATATATGTCTCCATTTCTTTACTTTCTATCCATTTGGATCTTCATATTTAAAGTAGGGTTCTTTTAAATCACATAGAAGTGGTTCTTTTTTATTTATTCTGACAATGTCTGTCTTTTAATTGGTGTATCAAGATCAATCACATTTAAAATGATCATTGATAAAGTTGAATTAATATACACTGTACTTATAGAGTACTTTTTATGCCTTGCATTGAGTTTCGTTTTTCTTCCTTACTATCTGCTATGTATGATTTTAATGATGGATTTTATATAAATTCATTTTTATTCCCTCTTTGAATATCAGCTAAACTACTTTTAAAAATGCTTTCACTGACTTAGAGTTTTCAATTTGTAGTTTTAACCAAGTCCACCATCAAATTACTTTGTCATTTTCTATGTACTGCAGGTACTTTTCAACAGAATATTCCAAACTCCCCCACTCCTATCCCTTGTGATGTTATTGCCATTCATTTAGTTTATCCATCAGCTGTAATTATCCAAACTATTATTACTTTTAATGACTTTAAGAAAGTTATTTCATATCAGTTACAAAAAAAAGAAATATTTTATTTTATTTTCCTACATTCATTTTGGTGCTTTTCTTTTGTTTATGTGTGTTGAACTTCTTGACATATCATTTTCATGCTCCATGAATAGCTACTTTTAATATTAATTGCCAGACTGACTTGTTAATGATGAATTCCTTCACTTTTGGATTGTCCAACAAAATCTTCATTTCTCTTTCATTATGGGAGAATTACTTAACCAGATATGAAATTCTTTTTAAGATAAATTTTATTAGTACTGTCTGTCTATCTATTTATCTATCTATAGAGAGATCATATTTATCATAGGGTTTTTTTTACCTGTACATGTTTTATTTTGGTTTTCTTTTTTCCCCCTTTCCCTCCCCTCCCTTCGACTCCTCTTCCCCTCCTTATTTACGACAGCTTTGTTTACATTTTTCTATCTTTTTTTCTTTTCTTTTCCTTTTCCCTTCCTTCCTTTCCTCCTCCCCCTTCCCCAGATCCCCTTCCCATTTGAACACTTTCTTTCTATTTCACAGTATCTGTTACACATTTTGGTCCTTATTTACACTTTTGGTTTCTCATATCAGAGAAACAATGAGATATTTACTCATGTATGTCTGATTTATTTCATTTAAGGATATGTTCTTGAGGTTCATACATTTACCTAGAAATGTCTCAAGTGTATCCTCTATGACTGCGTAGTACTACACTGTATAAAAAAACCCACATCTTCTTTACCCATTCATCAGTTGATGGGCATTTGGGTTGTTTCCAAGATTTAGCTATTACAAACTGTGCTGCTATAAACATGGGCATGCATATATCGCTGTGGTATGATGCTTTTTATCCTTTTAGAAAATACCAAGAAAGGGAATAGCTGGGTCAAATGGGACCGCATTTTGTAGTTTTTTTTAGGAATCTCAACGCTGCTTTCCATAGTTGTTGCACCAGTCTACACTCCCACCAATACTGGAAGAGAGTTTCTATTCCCTCACATCCTTGCCAGCATTTGTTATTGGTTGATTTCCCAATAATAGCCATTCTTTGTGGAGTGAGATGGAATCTCAGCATTGTTTTGATTTGCATGTCTTGAATGACCAGTGATGCCGAACATTTTTTCATATGTTCACTTGCCATTTGTACTCCTTCATCTGGAAACTGTCTACTCATTTTGGATGCCTATTTTCGAATTGGGTTTTTAAATTTTGGGGGTCTGATTCTTTTATGTTCTTTACACATTCTTCATGTAAGACCTTTGCCTGAGGAAAAGTTGGCAAATTTTTTCCCAGTCTATGGGTCGTCTCTTCACTCTGTTGGTGATTTCTTTTGCTGTGCCAAAGCTTTCTAATAAGATGAGATCCCAGTTGTTGATTCTTTGTACTATTTCCCATGCAGTCTGGGTTATTTTCATAAAGTCTTTGCCTATACCTATGTCTTCCAGAGGTCTAACTATTCTATCTTCCAGCAGATTTAGTGTTTCCTTTATAATATTTAGATCTTTGATCCATTTTGATTTCAGTTTAGTGCATGGTGAGGGATATGGATCTAGTTTTAGTCTTCGGCATGTGGAAAGACAGTTTTTCCAGCACCATTTGTTGAAGAGGCTATCTTTCTTCTAGTGAGGGTGTTTGTCCCCTTTGTCAAACATGAGGCAGTTGAGTTTGTTTAGGGTTGTTTCTGCATCTTCTAGCCTGTTTCATTGATCTTTGGGTCTGTTTTTGTGCCAGTACCATGCTGTTTTATCACAGTAGTTTCGTAGTATAATTTCAATTCAGGGGTTGTGATGCCCCTGGCCTTGTCTTTGTTGCCCGGAATTGTTTTTGCTATTTTTGGCATCTTATTATCTTTTGATTAGTTTAATTATTTTATGATTTCTCTGCTTATGGCATAAATCTCTTCCTGTTATTATCTACTTTTCAGTGGAGTCCTGAACTTGTGTGTGTGTGTGTGTGTGTGTGTGTGTGTGTGTGTGTGTGTGTGTATCCTGGGGATTGAACTCCGGACCTTGCACTTGCAAAGCAAGTGCTCTGCCACTGAGGGGAATCCCCAATCCCTTAACTTACTAAAGATAATTATTTTATACTATCTTTTTGATAATTTCAACATCATTGATAACTGAATTTATAGGTAATGGTTGCTTTGTATCTTTATAATGTGTTTTTCTCTTGTGTTTTGATGTACTTTGATATTTTTTGTTTTTGCAAGTCAGACCTGTAACAAGTAAGAATTACTTTTGAATACACTTCCAGTGTAAGGACTTATGTTAATCTTTCTAGAAGTTGAGTTTTGTTCAATGTCAGCTCTAGCTAGAGATGTTAAAGGCTTAAAATTCCTCCCGTGTTCTTATTCTTGTCTCCTCTCTGTACAGTACATTACTAAACACCTTTCCACAGTAAGAGTCTGAATCACACATTCCTTTTAGTTGTCTAAAGCCTTGTTATGTAGTGGTAAGATGTAGAGGACAGAAAGGAAGCATTCCATAATATTACAATTAAATCACAGTTACATTGTAGCCCCATTTCTGTAGCCTGTTTCAGAATTCTAAATATCTTCGGAAGAATTCCTCCCATTTATTTTCTTTTAGGTGAGTTAGGATGTTGGATGGTAGTGGGGTGATAGAGAAACTTTTCACCTGGTGGGATAAAGTGCTAGTAAAGCTGGATAGAGCTTATTATGGATGATTCTCTAGGTTATTTCTAAAAAGAAAAAAAAATACTTTTCCTCTCTCCCTACCAGACCCAAGTGGAATATTTCTCATCTTTTTACTATGCAAAATCATACAGTTATTCTGGAGGCAGAGCTCACCGAAGTATAGATATGCCTCAAGACTGCAGCTCGCAGGATTTTGTCATTCTCATTGCTAATTCATACTCAGCCTCTAGAAATTCATCAAAATTACTTTTTTCCAGTGTGTTAAGCTTTTACTTATTATAAAGATAGGAGTGACAACTTCCAAGTGATTCATATGTCAGAGAAGAGACCAGAATCTAATTTCTTTACTCATCTCTTTATGAGCTGCATTCTTCCCAGGATAACTCTATTTAGAAAGCTTGTATGAAGGACAGAGTAAGAGGATGATCTGAACTATCAGATATTTCTCCTGATATCAAAGTCCTATGTATGAATGCAATAATTTTAGAGTCAACACAGTAAAATCAGGGCCTGTAGAGTTTTTCCTTATTCCCTGACATAATGAAAGTCAGTTTGCTATAAAAGATTAATACTTATATTATGCAGCCTCATCTCCACAGTTTCTAAAACTTCATGTTTAATTGGGTCCAGAAGAGCTTCTATTACTATGCTTGAAAAATTTTTTTCTCGTTGTGGCAAACAAAGGATTGATGGATTTACATCTCAGGCTAGGCCACTTACTTCCAGGTTTTAATGAGGTTTGCATTTTGTTTCTTTGTAATCACTCAATTCCTTTTTTTCCCATCTGTGTCAGTTAGCTCCCTTACTATAACAAAACATATGAGATAATCAACTATGATAATGAATTTTTCACTGCTATGACAAAATATCTGATATAAACAAATTAAAGGAAGAATTTTCAATTTTGGCTCATGGTTCTAGAGGTTTCAGTCCATGGTCAGATGGCTCCAGTGTTTTTAGGCCTATGGCAGGACAGAAACCTCATGGTGGAAGTGTGTAGCACAGGAAAGCTGCTCACCTCATGGCAGCTGAAACATAGAGAGACTAGATGAAAGAACTAGAGAAGAAGAGGTTTGAGAGAAGGGATATTTCTAAGTTTGCACCTCCATAATCCACTGTTTCCACTTTGGGCCCATGTCCTGTTTTCACCACATCCCAGTAATGTTATAAAATCATGATATTATAAATGGATTAATCCACCTAATAGAGTTAGAGTACTCATGATATAATTATTTTCCAAGTAGCCCGTCAATTGGCAACCAAGTTTCAGCACATAATTTTGGAGAGCACTTCAATTCCAGACCATGGTATCAACTAAAAAGCACGAAAGGTTTACTTCTTCTTACAATCAGAGATTTCAGTCCAGAATCAGCTGGTTTTGCTCCTTTGGGCAGGTGAGGAGGCAGTACATCATAAATGGGACCACATGGCAGAATAAATTGTTTACCTCATGGCTGCCAGGAAACACAGAAGAAGGGGTTGGGAGTCCCTATTTTCCCTCAAGAACACATGCCTACTTTTAGGTTTTTGTCTCCTAAAACTCTCATATGCTCAAACCTGGGGTCTTTGGAAAGTGACTGAAAGATGTTGGCTTTATACTCATCATTTGATTCATCCATTTGTGAGTTTATCTTCTGAGTATGTTTCTGGGAGGTGGGTCCTGTTTGGAGGTACACCATTGGAAACTTGACCTGGAAAAGTATATCTCCCTCTCTGGTCCTTCTCTTAGCTTTCAGATTCCTGGCTGCCATGAGGTGAGCAGCTCTCCTCTACCATGTCACTCTGCCATCCTGTACTTCCTTGAAGCCAGCTGACGATGGACTGAAATATGAGTCAAAATAAACCTCTCCTCCCTTAAATTGAGGATGCCAGATGTTTTGTTCCAGGAATAAGTGAAGTGAGCAGCTTTCTTCTGCCAGACCCTTCCATTAAGCCATACCTGCCCTGGAATAAGCTGTTATGGCTTGTGTCTAGATGTCCCCCCAAAGCCTCATGCAGTTATAAGTGGGCCTTTTTCAGAGGTGGCTTGATCTAGAGTGTGTAATGCTGGGATTGAGGGGTGTGGTTATTAAATTAGTACACTGATTAGTTTGACATAAATCTAGGTGTGGATAATGAGAAAGGCCACTCTGAGTGTGAGTTCTACATGCCTTAAGAATGAGGAGCCTGGATAGAATATAGCAGACAGAAAGATGGATGCTGTCATAACTTGCTGCTTCTTCACTTCTTTGTTGTTTTGCTGACTTCTGCCTGCCTCGCCATGCTATGGACTGTTTCTCCTCTGCAATGCCCCTCTGCCATGCTACCCTGCTTTGAGCCAGCCAACTTTGGACTGAAACATCAACAAACTGAGCCAAAATAAACCTTTCCTCCTTTAACTTTGGATGTTAGGTATTTTGTCTCAGCAATGAGAAATATAACTAAGAGATCAACCAACAATGAACTGAATCCTCTAAAAACTGTGAGCCAAAGCGAATCACTTTTCAAGTTGCAAGTGTAGGGTAATTTGTTCTAGTAAAAAGAAACTTACAGAGACATACAGTGACAAACATCTTCCTCCAAAGCCCCAGACCTTAAAGGTTTCACCACCTTCCAAAATCAGTACAGTTTGGTGACTAAGCATTTAATTCATGGGTTTTCAGCAAACCTTTATCCAAACCATAGCACTGTAAATACTTTCTGCAAATTGTCTTAGCTACTTTTCTCATCACTGAGACAAAATACTCAGCACTCTAATTGAAAAAGGAAATTTTATTCTGGCTCAGAGGTTGCAGATATTTCAGTCCATAGTCAGCTGGCTCCAGGGCAGGGTAGCATTGTAGAGAGGTATCTCAGAGAAGAAATCATCCATGGCAGGGCAGACAGGAGGTAGCAAGCAGCAGGGACAGCAAACATCCCTTTCTCTTATCTCATCCAAGCTACAAACCTTTTGGGTACTTCCACCTACACCAGAGGTGGGCCTTCCCTTATCCTAACCCAGAACTATGATAAACTATTTAGTGGATGCATTCATTACAACACACCTTTAATTCTAGTATCACACACCCTAGATCCAGCCACCTCCAAATAACCACATCTATAAGTGCATGAGGTTTGGGGTGACATCTAGATAAAAGCCATAATTTAAACTACTTTTTTTTTACTTTGGAATTTGGGCAATCTTTTAATTTAATTGCTGATGAGTTGTGTATTTTTCTCACTTTTCTCCTTCCTTTTTGTTGGTTCATAAAGAGAAAGATTGAAAATGCCTATTTGACTTCATCATATTGATATATATATCTTTCTATGAACTTTTCATTGAACTTAACAACATAGTGGAAACATGAGTTACAAGTCCAAGGTTAAAGAGGATATAGTTATATATTCGTGTATATTTGTTGTACTATTTGAATTTCAGTTGGAGTAATTGCAAATACCCTGCACATACAAAGAAAAACTGTTTCTGTTACATCAATAAGTTCTTTTTAACATCAATAGCTTTACATAAATAGTAAGGCTAAGTATGATAATTTTGTAATTTGAAGGGTTTATAGGTTTCTCTTTTCTCGTACACTTTTAACAAGTAAAACATCAGAGTTGTAAGTGTAGAGTAAGTGTGTCTTTTGGAGCACAGCCCAAGTGTAAAAAGTAGGAGAAGGAACGTATTTGTAGGTTACTCTCCATAACAGCTATACAAGGATTGAATATCCATATGAGAAAAACAGAGTGAGCTCAAATAAACAACCTAATGTTGAACCTCAAGCGTCTACAAAAAGAAGAGCAAGTCAAACCCAAAGCCCGTACAAGGGAGAATATTATAAAGATCAGAGCTGAAATGAACACAATTAAAACTAAAAAAAACAATACAAAGAATCAATGAATCAAAGAGTTGCTTCTTTGAAAAATTAAATAAAGTTGACAAACCCCTAGCCAACCTTATAAAAAAAAGGAAAGAAAAGACTCAAATTCATACAATTAGGAATGAAAAGGGTGAAATCAAAACATATTCTGCAGAAATCCCAAAGATCAACAATACCTACTTTGAAAAACTGTATTCTAATAAGATCAAAAATACAGAAGAAATAGACAGATTCCTAGATACATATGAATTACCAAAACTGGATCAAGAAGATATAAAACTCTAAATAACCCAATATCAGCCACTGAAATTGAAGAAGTAATTAAAAACCTACCAACAAAGAAAAGCCCAGGTCCTGACAGATTCATTGCTGAATTCTACAAGAAATTTAGAGATGATTTAATGCCACTAATTCTCAAATTCTTTAACAAAATGGAAACAGAAACAATACTCCCAAATTTATTCCTGGAAGCAAGCATTACTCTGAGACCAAAGGCAGAGAAGGATCCAACGGAAAAAGAGAACTACAGCCCAATCTCATTAATGAACATAGATGCAAAAATCCTCAACAAGATACTGGCAAACAGGTTGCAACACATTATCAAGAATATTATACACTGTGACCAAGTAGAATTCATTCCAGGGATGCAGGGATGGCTCAACATATGCAAATCAATAAATGTGATACACCATATTAACAGAGCCAAGAACAAAAACTGTATGATCATCTCAATAGATGCAGAAAAAGCATTTGACAAGGTCCAACACACATTCATGATAAAAGCCCTGCAGAAAATTGGAATAGATGGTCTTTATCTCAACCTCATAAAAGCCATCTATGACAAACCAACAGCCAACATCATACTAAATGGTCAAAAACTAAAAAGCTTTCACTCTAAAATATGGAAAAAGACAAGGATGTCTGCTCTCACCACTCTTATTTGATATAGTTCTGGAAACATTAGCCAGAGCAATTAGACAAGAGAAAGAAATAAAAGGAATAAGGACAGGAAAAGAAGAAGTTAAATTATCATTATTTGCAGATGACACGATACTCTATATAGAAGACCCCAAAAACTCCACCAAAAGACTTCTAGATTTAATAACCAAATTCAGCAGGGTAGCTGGATACAAAGTCAACACTCAGAAATCAATAGCGTTCCTCTACACAAACAAGAGACTCACGGAGAGAGAAATTAGGGAAACAACACCTTTCACAATAGCATCCACAAAAATGAAGTATCTAGGAATCAATCTAACAAAGGAAGTAAGAGACCTATACAACGAAAACTACAGTACTTTGAAAAAGAAGATTGAAGAAGATATCAGAAAATGGAAAGATATCCCTTGCTCCTAGGTAGGAAGAACCAATATAATGAAAATGGCCATACTATTGGAATAGACGGAGTTTATTAGTGGAGTCTTATCGTGAATAAGTTAGAGATGGCTGATACTCTGTGGTTTACTGTTGAAGAGGGTTTTCAAAGGCTCAGGAAATAAAAATGATGGACTAGATTTGTCATTTCAAATCTAATCTGCCACACTGGGATGATCCAGAAAATGTACCCTTCATTAACAACACGTGAAATAGATTCATGAAGAGAGCAACTGGCATCCCTAAAGAGCCCTGTCATTGCTCCTCTCTGTATGCCAGACTTTACGGTGGGGACCATGGTTACTCAATAGGGATACTTAAGACCAATGTGTTTAACTAGATCCTAGAGTGGCAGAGATCAAGTGGAAGAACTTAATCACCAAAAGCAAGGTGCACACACTTACCATAATAAACAGGAGAAGCAGAACTTTGATTGGAATGGTCTAATATGTGTAGAACTATAGTGTTGGCTGATTAGCTATGGTGTTCCCAAGAGTGGAATAGACAGAAAATCCTACTAAATTTTACTAGATTTGTATAAAAAAATTAAGGGAAAATGAGCAGAAACCTAATTCAAATCTTAGTAAAAGAGAATCATAGCTCTTCAACCAGTTCTAGGATTTGAACCAGTTTATAGACTCAGAGCCTTTTAAATGAAGGGGATGCCAGGTCCTCTTGAGGAAAGACCATGATACACTATCAAATATTTATACAGTCCATATTTCTTGTGTCTTTCCCCAAAGGGACCTAGGGAATTGTATCAAGGTAACTGCATACTGGAGAAATGGAAATGATCAGATATTTCAGGGAATACCGGAACTGGCTTTGAACTAACACTGATTCCAGGGAATCCAAAATGTCCTTGTGGCCCTCCAATAAGAGTAGGGGTCTATAGAGATCAGGTGGCCAACCGAGTTTTAGCAGAAGCCTGACTCATGGTGGGTTCAGTATGCCATTGAATCCATCCTGTAGTCATTTCCTCTGCGCAGAATGCATAATTGGCATACGTATGCTTAGAACTTGGCAGAATCCTTGCACTGGTTCCTGTACCTATAGTTTGAGTGCTATTTTATTTAAGGCCAAATGCAGGCCATTAGAGGTGCCTTTACCTGGTAAAATAGTAAACAAAAAACAATATTACATCCCTTGAGAGATTTCAGAGATTAAGAACTTGAAGGATGCAAGGGCTGTGATATCCACCAAATTTCCATTTACTACTCCCATCCGGCCTGCGCAGAAGATGGATGAGTCTTGGAGAATGAGAGAGGATTACTATGAATTTAATCGAGTGGTGACTCTAATTGCAGCTGCTATACCAGATGTGGTTTTCTTGCTTGAGCAGATTAACACATCTCCTAGTACTTGGTATGCAGCTATTGATTTGGAAAACGCCTTCTTCTCCATACCTTTGAATAAGTTTCATGAGAAACTACTTATTTTTAGCTGTCAAGTTCAACAATACACCTTCACTGTCCTATCTCAGGGTTATAGTAATGCTCCAGCTCTGTGTCACAACTTAGTTTGAAGGGATTTTGATCTCCTTTCTCTCCTATAAGTTATCACACTGGTCCATTATATTGTTATCATGCTGATTGGATCAGATGAGAAGGAAGTAGAAACCACTGTGGATTTGTTAGTAAAGCATTTATAAGCCAGAGGAGGGAAAATAAACCCAATTAAAATTCAAGGTCCTTCTACTTCAGTGAAATTTCTAGGAGTCCAGTGATGTGGGGCATATGTAGCTATCCCTTCTAAAGTTAAAGATAAGCTGTTGCATCTGACGCTCCCTACAATGAAAAAGAGACACACTTGTGGTCCAGGGCAAGGTTCTTCAAGTGGCTGTATATGCTTTGAATCAGCAGTCACAATATGGTACTCTGTCTCCCACAGGAAAACTCATGGGTCCACAAATCACAGGATGGAAGTAGGAATGGAACCATTCACTATTATGCCTAGTTATTCACTAGCAAAACTTTTGCTTCCTGTTCCTGCAGCCTTATGCTCTTCTGGCCTAGAAGTCTTAGTTCCAGAATGGGAAAAGTTTGTACCACAACAATGATTCCATTGAACTGGAAGCTAAGACTTCCCCATGTTCATTTTGGTCTCCTCATTCTTCTGGGTAAACAAGCTAAAGGGAAGTTATGGTGTTGTCAGGGGTCATTGACCCAGAATATCAAGGGGAAATTATATCATTACTCAACAATGGGGAAAAGAATGTATATAGTTGGAGTGCAGGGGAGCCCCCTATTATTACCATGCCTTATTATTAAAGTCAATAGGAAACTACAACACAGTATAGGCAGGTGACAAATGGCCCAGAACATTCAGGAATGAAGGTAATGGTCACCACACCAGGGAAAGGACTAAGATCTATTATGGTGCTCACTGATTGCCAAGGGAATACAGAATGGGTAGTAGAAGAAGGTAGTTCTAAGTACCACCTATGACCTTGTGATCAGTTACAAAAATGAGGACTGTAATTGTAATATTTCTCTCCTAATATGATTCCTATGTAATAAACTATTCAAAGACTTAGTATTAGTTCTTATGCATTTTTTAAACTATATCGTAATGTTCAAGTTAGGAAATGTTGTGAGCAAGTATCACCCAAAGAAAACTTGTTTTCTATTCCTTGGATGGAATTAGTGCATTTCAGTTTCTACACAGGATAGTTGTAACCTACTAGGTGTAATTATGAATTTGTCTTTGTATCTGGAGACTAAGTATGATTTAAGGAAAAGTGTCTGCTTGTCAAGTTGACATGAGGCAGATTATGATAGTCAAATGATTATGTCATTCTGAGCACAAATAGCTCTAATAAATGAGATTAGCATAGTTTTGGCTGTGACTAAATGTATTTACATACCCTTTGTCTTCCTGATATAGACTCATAGGAAACTATAATGAGCTCCAGAACTTTGAAATTTATAGGATCCTTCAGATCTTTACTACACAGACTGTCTTTTTGCACTCTTCCACACCCAACTCTGTGGTGGGCCATTGGAAGCCTACCTTGTACATCCTTATATTTTTATATATTTTATATTAAATCTGTTTATTTTCTGAGAACTGAATGGTACAACTAGGCAGACATTATCATATCTTGCTGACTCTAAAACTTCAGATCCTGGAAGGAAACCACTCATTCAAAACTGCAGTGATTTTTTTCTGCTTTTGGAATTGTTTCCTTCTCTTTTTTATTTGTACATCCTTCC
>PVJO010013373.1:39741-52159 GCA_004026905.1 Hystrix cristata
TTTTTTTTTTTTTTTTTTTTTTTTTTTTTTTTTTTTTTTTTTTTTTTTTTTTTTTTTTTTTTTTTTTTTTTTTTTTTTTTTTTTTTTTTTTTTTTTTTTTTTTTTTTTTTTTTTTTTTTTGTGGTGCCAGGGATCGAACTCAGGGCCTTGTGCTTGCAAGGCAAGCACTCTAATCACTGAGCTAAATCCCCAGCCCCTCCTTTGTTCTTTTGTTTTCTTTTTCTTTCTTCTTTTATTCATTATTTCTTTTTTTCCTTTTCATTTTTTCCATTTTCTATTCTCCATATTATTCTTTTTTTCTCCCTTTTTCTTTTATCTTCTATTTCTCCTTTCTTTTTTTCTGGTAGCTTTATCTAATTTTATAGAATTAGATTATTATTTACTATTATTATTTACTAGGCTATTTTGTCACAATTTTCTCTCCTCATACCCAATTTTTTAATTTTTAAAATTTTTCTTCTCACATTTTTCATTCCCAGCAATTTATACTTTTAATAGTAAAACAATTATACTTTATTAATCTTTAGATAGTTTTTACTGCTTTGTTACTAAGATTGAATTCTTTTCCATTAGTACAGGTACAGTTATTGTATTTTTACAGAAATTCACTGTATGTCAATATTGGGTTTGTCTTAGTGTTTATATTATAACTACAGTTTTTTTCTAAGGTTAAGGATTGTACATTATTGGTTCTTATGGGATCAATATTCACCTTATCTTAGATGATATTACTGTTGCTAATTCAGCTTGATATTGCCAGGGTTGCATAGTTGTTGCTATTAATATGTTTTGCTCTGCCAATATAAAGATTGCTTTGTGGCATTAACAATACTGAAGTCTGTTCCTGTGCTGAGAACTGGGTGCTTTGACTATTACACGGTTTCTCCCTCTTGAATTAAAGGAAGTTGTCAAATCTTAGGACAGTGGCAAAAGACTATAGTTACTTATGTTTTGAATGCATCACTGAAAAGTAGATTAACTAAAGAGAAGTCCACACTAGCAACAAAGTCTTTCCAATACAAGTGACTGCAAACCTATGCACAAGGCAAAACAATCAAAAATTTTAAAAAAAGTACATGAGAAGATGTAGCAGCAAAATTCCTCCCAAAACTCCCAACACTCCAAAAGCTGTTATATGGAGCATAAAGGGGGAAGAGAGCAAAAGTAACATAGCCCAGTATTCCACAGTGGAGATGAAACATACACACACATGCACACACACACACACACACACACACACATGCACACATATGCACACATCAATAAGTTGCCCTGTGGGCTCAGAGAAGATATAAGTAATCATATAATGGAGATAATGAAAAAAAAAACTATGAATCTTTCAGAAGACACTAATAAAATACTAGCAGAACTAAATGAAATGATATAAAACATGAAGGACCAATTTAGCAAATAATTAGAATCCATGAAAATGTTCCAAACAAAAATTCAGCAGATTAAAAGTTATATCGAAAGTATGGGCAACAGAAGACGGAATATGAGAAATTGAAGTTAAGAATTCTTTCAAACACCAAGTATTCACAATTATTTTAAACATAAAAAGGGAACATAAAAAATGGATCCACCAGCTGCTACATGACACCAAGAAGACCAACCTAACACTAATTGGAATTTGTGAAATATAAGATGACAGCAGAAAGAACATAAAAACTCAATTTGCAGAGATAATAGCCAGAAATTTGCAAATATTGGGAAACAATGAAAGATACAGATAACTGAAACATATAGAACCACAAATCACCATGATCAAAAATGAAACTGCAGGTCACATTGTAGTCAAAATCCCACAAGTCCAGCACAGAGACAGCATTTGAAAAGTTGATAGAGAATATCAATAAATCACTTACAAAGTAAACACAGCAGATTTCTCAACACAAACCTTAACAACGTAACCGTTTATCAGGTGTATCACTCAGACCGTGCATTTGTTTATGTACTATCCCAAGCATGGTTCAGGTGTCACTTCAACCTATCGATTCTTATATTCAATAAATTTGATAAATTTTCATTTTTATGTTTCCTGTTATATTATGTTATAAAAATCAATGATAAATATGCAGTTTTGTTGATCCTGTATTTAATTAATTAAATTGGCAAGTGATTAAAGGCCAGGAATGCTTGGAATAAACCATTTCAAGCCTAAGAGATAACAACTTCCAACTTATATACCCTAGGAATTATTTTTTTCAGAATCAATGGAGAAATGAAGTGTTTCCATGACTAAGAGCACCACAAGAATTCATGACAAATAAACCAACACTACAAAAAATTCTCAAGGACATCCTAGAAAAGAAAAATAAAGGGAATCATGCCAAAAATGTCAACAAAATGAATACAAAAGGCAGGTTGAGCAGTTAAGCAGAAAGGGGAAAAAAGAAATCATCAAAATGAAAATGACGTAGTGATAGAAATAAGTGAATAACTTTCAGTAATACCTCTCAATGTAAATGGTATCAATTCCCAAACCAAAAGACCAAGATTGGCCTAATGGATCAAGAAACAAAACCCAAGGGCATGCAGAATATAATAAATACTATTTAATCCAAAAAGAAATATACAGACTAAAAATCAAGGATGGAAAATAATATGCCCAGAATAAAGCAGGATTAGCTATCCTAATTTCAGACAAAGTGGATTTCAAGCCAAAAATCTGACAAGAAGAGGCAAAGAAGGTCACTATATATTGGTTAAGGGAGAAATTCAACAAGAAGAGAAAAGAATTATACATGTAGCAAACAATAGGATGTCCAACTTGATAACACAAACACTGCTGTCTATAAATCATCAGATAAGCACTAACCCAATTATGAGGGACCTCACTGTCACAAATAGGCAAATCAATTGGCAAAAATTCGACAAAGAAATATCAGAGTCGGTCCAAATTTGGAACAAATGTACTCAACTGATATCTGCAAAAAGAAATTCCACTCAATCCAGTTATTCTCTTTCTAGGTATCTTCCCAAAAGTGTTCAAGATATCATATTGCAGTGATACATGACCATCCATGCTTATATGAGCATAATTTACATTAGTGAAATCATGGAAGCAGCCTAAATGCCCATCAACAGATGCACAGATAAAGAATATGTTGTATTTACCCACAATGGAAAACTACTCTGCCAATAAAGCAGAATTGACTGTAGTTATTTGCAGGAAAATGGGTACACCTGAAAACAGTAATGTTGAGTGAAATAAATCAGAAACACAAGCTTATATTTGCTTCTCTTATATGCAAAACACCATATATAAATAAAGAACAAAACAGAACATAGATAATAGGAAAATATAATCAATATTACTTTTTTAATAACTATGGGCAGCCAGAGTTTTTTTAATATGTAAAACTTCAAGCAAACCATAGAGACCATAGAATATATCCATCAGTTTCATAGTAAAATTTTAATAGAATGAGTTTGATTTAATCGTATCTACTAGAAAATATTCCAGATGATATTTGTGTGCTAAAAGTATTGTGAAGCAATTTCATGTGTACATTAAAATAATTCTGGTATTGATCAAAATCCATAAAATTGTACTCGATACCTTCACTTTTTTTGCACATTAATTATTTTTAGCTCAGTAGGTTCCTCTTGTAATTTTATTTCAAGCCAAGCCCAAAATACTGCCATCTAAGGATTTACAAAATCCAAAATATTAGTAGTGTTCCTTGATGTTCCCAATGATCTTCATTGCCTGTGCATTTATAAGCATAAAAATTCAAGCTGAAAGAGTTAATTTCCTGAGGATTATTTTAAGCACTTATTTCTGATACTTACTAAACAGAGTTCTAGGTTTCATTCCAAGTGATTTAATGTGCTTATTTTTCACTAGATTATTTAATACTTATTACATATTTATTTAACATCTACTAGGTGTCTGTGTCTGGCAGTTCAACATCAAATGAGCTAGACAATATTCTTGACTTCTCATGGTGTATGTACTAGTATTAAGAGGATACAGACAATAAACACAATAACAAACCAAAACCAAAATCACACAAAACAATAGCCAACATTAGTTTGTGCAATGTAAAATATTTTACATGGGTGAAGAATGTGTCTTTGTTACTTTATACTTAGTAACAGTCTCTTTGATGGGGGTAAGATCTGAAGAAGGGGAAGGACACAGCTACAGTAACACGGAAGGCAGATAGGAAGATGATGTTTTCGCACTGAAGGCAGAAGTAAACAATTAGTGCCAAGTCCTTCATTTATTCACACAACAGGAATAATGTCAGTGTATCTGTACATGGTAAATGACAGTAAAACATAATATGGATTAGACATGAGCAAAGAGAAGCTAATGTTCTACCCTGCTAGCCAAAGTGTTAAGTTTGATATGAAGTCCTTTGAAAGCATTAACCTGTGCATTAACTAGGACATAGAACACAGAAGTTTGCTTTTGATGACTGACACAAGCCACTTCTTGGAGAAGAGAGAAAATGAAGTGGATCCCTTGCAGTTGAGAAAGAGTCTTAAAGTTCACCATGTTTCACAGAAAAGCTTGGGATAGGCAAATTCAACAATCATAAAAGTGTTCCCCAATACAAGCATCTGTGCCTACAAACATATTAAATCAAGTTTATTTACACTTTTCCATTTTTCCCTTTCATTTTACTTTTCTTTTAACCTTCTTCTTTATCCCCCTTTTCCCTATCTAGCTCTCCTCTCTTTTGAATACTATCTCTCTTTTTTTTAACATAATATCTATTATACCCCTTTGTCCTTATTTGTACTTATGGTTTCTCATATCAGAGAAACAATTCGATGTGTACTGATGATGGTTGGGTGGGTGGATGGAAGGGAGGGAAGGGGAAGAGGGGTGCAAGCCAAGATACATCATGTACAGGTACAAAATAACCATGTTGATTATGATCATTATGTATATAATGTACCAATACATGTTCTTGGTAAAAATAAAAAAAAATTAAAAAAAATCTTAAATCCATTGCTTACATTGCTATTGGATTAATGTTTTTAAAATGTTAATCTGAATATGGAATTTCCCTACTTTATTTTTTTTTTTCATTTTTGTGACAGTATCTTACTAAGGGACTAAACTGTCCAGGATGGATTTGAACTTACAACCTTCCTGCCTTTGCCTCTCAGACTGCTAGAATTCTAGATGTGTGCCATCATGTCCAGCTTTATTTTCCTAGTTTAGTTCCTGCATTGCCTTCATCGATTTGGAGTGTCATAACAATGTAGCCTTTTTAGCATTCTTTCTTTACTGTCTACTCCCTCTTTCTTCCAGGCATATTGGCCAACTTGCAACTTTCTGAATTTTTCTATCTCTTGGACCAGGTATTCCTTGAAGTGTTACTTCCTCTACCTTAAATGCTTTTCAATATTACTGCTCTTAAGACAGATGAAAGCCTTCTCTCACCATCTTTGGTCTCAAGGATGATATTCACTGGGTTTAACAAGCAGTATTAGATAGGTGCCAACAGGTCAAAATGGAGGCTGGTTATAGAGATATTTTTAAATCTGCCAGATAAGGACCTGTCACTCAAAAAGCGTTTTCTCGATCTATTCAGGTTGCTGTAACAAAGTGCCATAGTTTTGGTGCCTTAAACCACAGAAATTTATTTCTCACAATTATGGAGGCTCAGAAGTTCAACATAACAGCACTGGGAGACCCTATGTAAGGTCAGGACCTGCTTTTATTTTGCAAATGACCAGTTTTTAACTGTCTTTACCTATTGAACAGGAAGGAAAAGAGAGAGCAAGTTCCTGTGTCTTCTTTCAAAAGTTTTCGTACAATTCATCGGGTCTCCACTCTCATCACCTAATTAACTCCTAAAAATTCCACCTCCCAGTATTACAGTGGGCATTAAGATTTCAACATATGATCTTTGAGAGGGCCAAACCATTTAATCTGTAAGAACTACATTAGTATTTTTATTTTTTGCAAATGCACTTTTCTTTTTTCAAACTATTTTATTATTATATGTTTGCTGTACATAATTATTATATTCATCATGGGAAGTTATCCCCTTATGTAACACATCTTAATTATTCCCCTTCTCTCCCTCCACCTTCTCTCTGTTTCTCAGTCCCATTCCCACTGTCATGTGGCAAAAAGGCAAATAAATTTTGGCTCTTATGGGCTTGTGATAATTTTTTTCTTGCACTTTTTGTTATAAAATGTCTCATGACATTTGTGGGAATGGAAATACGATAACAAATGGACTGGCCTTTCCAGAACTGAAAGCCAATATTGCTGGCTAGTGAAGAGAAGTGTTGTGTTCAAATATGGGGGCTTGAATTTTGAAATGATGATTTTTGGATTTGATTCATTAAACAACATGGTAGCTTTGTTGGAACTTGCACACACAGGATTACAAATTGCAACTGGTGCTTGAAATGGGTGAATTTGGCAGTGGTTTGGAAAATAGAGGGCAAGAACTTGAGACTAGGAAATTAGTTTGGAGATTGTTACAGTGTTACAACAGGGGAGGTCAGGTTAGAGTAGTGGAAGCCAGAGTTGAGATAATTGAAAAAAACATTTGATTACAATTACAAACAGTTCTTCATTATTAGAGAATGAGAATAAAAGAAATTTAACAGTCAAATTAGGATACTTCTGAATGGATAACTATTCAGTATATATCTATGCCTTAAAATTATATATGCTACTTTATTTCTTTTGCCCAGAACCAAATAATTATATTGATGATGAGACAAAGATTAACAGGAATGAGCTGAAATAATTATGTAAGTACAGCTGTAAGGATCATCACTGTGAAAGTGTTCAGTTTGCATATACATAGGATATAATGCAATTGTTTGATCAGATATACACAACTGCAAGTAATAAGCTGTTTTACGATGAGTTCGGCAGGTAAGAAGGTGAAGCTGAGGGTTTGATAAGATCCACAAATACATCATTTGTGGGAAAGTGTTGGAGGCTCCTGAATATAGCCAGAACAAATCTTTATGAATGTTTTATGTTATTTGTAAGCTGTAAGTGCTTTGGGTTAATAAATCCAGTCAGGTTTATACTTTTATAAATTGACAGATTCTCTGTGAAACTAGGAGCTCGAATTTCTCACTGCCAGATGAAATATTCTAAGCCAGGGTATATGCATTTTCTAGATCAGACAACAGCAAAGAAACATCCCAATACAGAGATAGTAGAGAAGAAATATATTATTTAATATACGTATGTTATAAATAGTTAAATCAGCTGCCAGGAAGAAGTAGCCTCTCTAAGAATAGTGGGATGTTAACCTAATATTATTACTAAATGAATACATAAGTTAGTCTACTTGGACAAGGTTCCTAAAGGAGTGAAGAGATTTAGTGAAGCAATCTTTCAACAATTGTCAACGCTAAAATATAGATTGACAAGTGGTGAACTCACTTACAAAAGTAATGGGATTTCAGCTGGCAGTATTTCTAAGATTTGAACTTGTTGAAGTGCAATTCCAATTGCCAATAAAGACAAGTTGAGGAGGATTTGACTTCCACATGAGTTTATCATATACTAGATTTATTTTGTCTATTCCAATTTATTTTCCTTTTAAAACTTGATAATTGTCTTTCTGGTAAATATTCCTAGTAAGCACTCTTGAGTTGCGGTTATATGATGCCCACATGTAAGTGTAACTTCAAACTTTCTTTGGGGAACAACTGGGACTGTAGCAGTATAATTATCCACAATTATAACTTGATGAAAATACTATTTCTAAACAATGTGTGCTTCCTTTGAGCCCCCCCCTCCATGTGTTTAACAGTGTGAACTTTGGCGGTTAGCTATGAAAAAGTGCTATTTGATATACTTAATCATCCTGAATGGAGGGTTTTTCCTCCTTTATTTTTCAGGCTTGGAAATACATTTGCATGTGGTGGAATTAGCAGTCTGAAATGACTGTCTAGATTTAGCATTGACAGTTCAATTTTGCCCCCATTGTAGGCACTTCTGTGCTTCTGGGAAGAATTCCAGCTGCACCAATTATGTCAAAATTTGTTTTACTAAGATATAGTGAGGTATATAGTACAGAATCTCATGATGTGTATTAAGTCCTTACCCTTTTTCCTCCTAAGTGCTTCTTCAAATAAATCACCTCGAACTTCAAAAAATGCAAAAAAAAAAAAAAAAATGGATCTTCCAGGTTTGGGAAGCTGAAAAGGCTTCTTTCCTTAGTATGCTGAGGAAACAGCAGGGAGATGTCTTGCTGATTTTGCTTACTGGTCAAAGTAGAAAGCTTAAAAGATTATTCCTACACAGTAACAAAATCAATACATGAACTCATAAGATTAGAAGTGTTTGGAGTGAA
Organism: Hystrix cristata; assembly: GCA_004026905.1. Lineage (NCBI taxonomy): Eukaryota > Metazoa > Chordata > Mammalia > Rodentia > Hystricidae > Hystrix > Hystrix cristata. Next base: position 48,042 of record PVJO010013373.1, read on the forward strand.
GCAACAAAAGATTATCACCTTTATGAGGAAGTTGATTTTAGGAAAATAAATAAGAGCTGGTGTAAGTAATAAATATTCATATGAAAATGATAGACAGCTGAAACTTAAAAAGTCACACGGCATTTTCTAAAGAATAGTTTAAGTCTCCTAATATTGAGAATAAAAATCTTGAACTCATGGCAAAATGTATATAAAGTAGAATATAAAGTCATTTATAACAAGGGAGTGCCTAAGGATTGCCTTTTTAAAAAACTGAGTATGTTTTAAGTAGAGGAGAGATAGGAGTTCACACTAGAATGAAATAAAAATAGAACAATGGCCACTGATCTAACTTTACAAATAGATGAAAGCAATACAAAGTATTGCATTTTAATGCCAAGAACTGCAGTGAAACAACACTTAGAAATGCTGAAAACATATTCTGAGAGGAATTATTTTGATTTATTCCTCTTAATTTGCATTTATAATGCTGCAAAATAATCTAAATTTTTTATTGTCAGTATAAAATTACAATTACAATTACAATTATCTTGGTCACATCGTGATCATTTTTGCTCACGTTTACCCCGTGACCCCTCCACCCGTTTCTTCAGATAATTTTACCATCTCCACAAAGTCTACATACTTGTTCCTTACCATCTGTCTTTCATTTTGCTTTGTAAATTATTTATATTTTGGGTTTCTCTTATAAGAGAAATCATGCAATATTTAACTTTCTCTTCATGATTTTTTTTTCAATCAGATCCATCTGTGTTCCTGCAAATGATTGAAATTTACCCTTCTTTATGGCTGAATAGTACTCCAGTTGTGTGTATATACCATATTTTGTCCATTCATCTGTTGATAGGCATATAAGTTACTCACATAATTTAGGTATTGTAGATCGTGCTGCTATAAATGTGAGTGTACATGTATCACTGTAATATTATCACTTTAAATCTTTTAGGAAGATATCCAGAAAATACATACCTGGATTGAATGGAATTCCTATTTTTAAAATTTGAGGAATCACCATACTTATTTCTACACTGGTTACAATAGTTTACAATCCCATCAACACTGTATCAGAGTTTCTTTTTCCTCACCACCTTGCCAGCTTTATTTTTTGTGATTCCTTGATGAAAAACATTTTTACTGTACTACAGTGGAATCTCAGTGTTGATTTGATTTACCTTTTTCTAACAGTCAAATATGCTGAACATTTTAATGTACTTATTAGATATTTGAACTTCCTCTTTTGAGAAGTGTCTATTCATTTCTATTGCCCATATTTTAGCTGAAGATTTTGATCGAGGGATCTATTATTTTTTAGTTCTTTATATATTCTAGGTATTAGTCTTTTCTCTGACCAGTATCATCTTTTCTCTAAGCATCTTATTATTTCCTTTTCTGTAGGCTGTCTTTTCACTACGTTGGTCATTTTCTTCACCATACAGAAGGTTTTTAACAGATACTATTTTTTGATTATTAGTATTATTTTTGTGCAATTAGTGTCCTGCTCAGAAAGTTCTTGCTTGTGCCTGTGTTTTGCCAATTTCATCTTTCAATATATTAAATGTTTTTACATTGTTTTCTACATTTTAGGTCCATTTTATGTCTATTTTGTTTTGGTTTTAATACAGAATGCAAGGAATGGGTCTAGATTCATTTATCTGTATTTGGCTAATATGTTTCCTCACCACCATTTTAAAAAGGCTGTCTTTTCTCCTAGATAAATTTGGGCCCATTTTCAATAAAACCAAAATGTGAAGGTACATATGTTTGTTTTTTTCTTTTTTATATATGCTCAATTATATTCCATTGTTCCCCATATCAGTGGTTGTGTGTTATGGCTTGTGTCTAGATGTCCCTCCAAAGCCTCATGCAGTCATAGGTCGAGCTTTTCAGGCATGGCTGGATCTAGAGTGTGTGATGCTGGGATTAAGGATGTGATGCTAGAATTGATTCATGGTGCAATTAAGGGTGCCCTAGCCTGGGTGTGAGTGCTATCTGCGCTAAGGGTGGGTAGCCTGAATAGAATATAAGGGACAGAAAGAGGGCTGTTCTTGTCACTTGCTTGCTACTTTGCTTACTGCTTCAATAACTCACTGCTAGCTACTCTGAGGCTTTCTGCCCTCTGCCTGCTATGAACTATTTTTCCTCTGCGTGGTATGAACTATTTTTCCTCTGCCATATCACTGTGCCTTGGATCCAGAAACTATGAACTGAAATTTATAAAACTGTGAGCTACCATAAACCTTTCCTCCTTTAAACCATGATGTCAGGTATTTTGTCTCAGTAGCAAGAAAAGTAACTAAGACATTGTGCCATTACCATGCTGTTTTTTGTCATTGTAGTTTTGTTGTATGTCTTGAAATTCAGGATTGTACCGTTTTCTGATGTGCTCTTTTTGTGCAGGATCATTTGGCTATTCCAGATCTCTTCTATTTTCATATAAATATTAGAATTTTTCCTAGTTATGTGAATAATGCTGTTAGTATTTTCATTGGAATTGCATTAAATATATCTATCATGAATCTATCTACCTATTATCTATCTATAATTTTTGGTTGCATGGCATTTGGATAATATTTTTCTCAAGAACAGAGAATGTCTTGTCTGGGCTACATAGTGACACCTTGTCTCCCAAAATCAAAAACAAACAAACAAAAAAAATTCAGTGCTAAATCCATGTGGTGCTGCGCATTTCTTAGTCGTTAGAGATTGCATTACTGCCTCTATTTCATTGCCTGTTATTCTTTTATTCAGGATTTTTTATTTCTTGGCTTAATTTTGGTAAATCTTATGTGTCTAAGATTTATCATTTCTTCTAGAGTCCCCCGTGTATTGGAATATAGGTTTTCAAAATATGCCAGGCATGAATGATGGTGCACACCTAGAGTTCTGGCACTCAGGAGACTGAGGCAGAAGGATTGCCATGAGTTCAAGGCCAGCCTGGGCTACAGAGTTCCTTCAGTGCCAGCCTGCAGTGCATAGCAAGACCCTGTCTCAAAACATGAATAATTGAATAAATAAGTTTTCAAAATAGCTTCTAATAATTCTGTGGATTTTGTTGGTGTCCTTTGTGGTTTCACTTTTTCATTTCTAATTGTATTCATATACATCTTTTCTTTCCTTATTTTGGTTATCTTTGCTCTTTTTATCTTTCCAAAGAAGCAACTTTTTGCTTTGTTATTTGTATTATTTTTTATTCTCAAATTCATTAATTTCAGCTTTGATCATTGTAATTTATTTTTCATGAGTTTCTGATTTGAATATTGTTTTTTGTTAGTAACTTGAGGCACATAATTAGGTTATTTATTTGGTATTGCTTTCAATTTTAAGTTGGGGATTTGCAGCTATAAACATCCTTCTTAAACTGCTTTTTTTGTGTATCATGCATTTTGGTATGTCATTGTGCTACTGTGATTTGATTCTAGAATATTTTCATTTTCCCCCTGATTTCTTCTGTGACTCATTGATTATTCAATAATGTATTATTTAATGGCCACTTGTTTGTGTTGTTTCTGTGTTTTTAAGTTGATAATAGCTCTTTTTACTTGATTATGATTCAGTAGAAATTATTTCAACTATTTGTATATATTAAACATGATTCATGGGCTCAGATATGGTCTGTTTCATCTGTGTGCTGAAAGAAAAATGTATATTTTGCTGTTGCCGGATGAAGTACTCTGTAGGTATCTGCTAAATCCATTTGTTTGATGACAAGTTAAACTCTGATTTGTCTTTACTATTTATCTGGCTGATCTATTTATGAGTATGGTATTGAAATCCCTGAAAGCTTGGATCTAGCCTCATGTGGTCATAGATGGGGAGTTTTGAAGATAGATGGATTAGAGTATGCGAATGTAAATACAGGTATGATACTCAGGTTAAGGGTGTAGATAATGGAAGCCCTACCCTGGATGTGGGTGGCACCAATAGATTTTTAGCCTATTTCGAATATAAAGGGAGAGAGGGAAGGCAGGATTTTTTTTTTTTAAACCAAGAGCATGTATTGCTACATTTTACAGACAATGGTCACATTCATCACATTTATTTTGTACCTGTACATGATGCATCGTGGTTCTCCCCCCTCTTCTCCGCCCCTCCCTTCTGTTCCCTCCCTCCCTATTTAC
>PVJO010013374.1:0-19137 GCA_004026905.1 Hystrix cristata
CGGTGCACGAGCGCCACTTCCTGTCGCCCGGGGTGCGGCGCGTGCCGGTGCGCGAGGGCCGGGTGCGGGCCACGCTCTTCCTGCCGCCAGGTGAGACACCAGCTGCCCTCAACGGCCCCAGCTGCCTGTGGCGCTTCACAGGTGCAGTGTTTCTGAGCCTGTCCTGTCCTCCTCTCCCTTAGAGGTGCGCGGTCACTGGAAAAGCCTGACCGACGTTTTGGATGAAGGTTTTGTAAAGTCCTGAGCAATACTGAAGTCTCTTAGTAAAACAGAATAGCTGACCTCCTCCAAACCTGGTCAGGTAAAATCTGAGGAGTGACAGGAAAGACCCGCGGGTACTTTGCATGTGCATTCAGAAGGTTTGAGATCAGGTGCTCCGTAACAGTGATTCAGGCCAAGTGGAGGAGCGAGCAGCATCTCCTTCCGACTTAGAAATGCTCAGTTTGGTCCCATTCAGATTGGGTCGAACCACTCTTCCCTGTGGCTTCTGAGGCAGCAGTGTGAGAGCCTCTGCTTAGAGGAAGGGGCTTCAAAAGTGCAGCGAGCTTACAAAGAGCTGTTCTAGGGGACTCTGGTCAAGTAGTTGGAATTACCTTCGCTTTGGTAGTCGGAATTGGAATTCCTGATAGACAGGAAGGAGCTTACAGAGGGGCCAAATACAAGGACAATTCATCTCTACCTAGGCGTAGTGGCATATGCCTGTAATCTCAACACTTGGGAGGCTGAGGCAAGAGAACGGCCATGAGTTCCGGGCCAGTGTGTGTTACATAGTGAATTTAAGACCAGTCTGAATTACATCCGGAGACCTTGTCTCAAAACAAAACAAAATAGAGACAATTTATCTCTTATACAAAGTTTTAAGAGATAGTTAAATTGTCCTCTTTCCAAACTCCATGTGTTTAATGGAAGAAACCTTGTAAAACTGGAAACGTTCTTTGGTACACAACCTTCAAATAATATAAAAGTTACACAACTAAAAAGTACAAGCAAATAAGTCAACAATACAAGGGGATCTATGTTAAAGTGCTCTCTTCCATGTGATGTCCTTACTTGACCTTCTTATGGGCAGCTATAGTTCTATACAATTTTTACAGTCCTATAATCCAATATCCCAGTTAGGATGCAGTTTTTAAACTTCAGTGTTTCTTGAGGATGCTGAAAAGTGTAATTCCTGCAATTCTAAAAAAGAACCAGCTTCAAGAGGATAATGAATATGACACTTACCAAGAATTAAGGCCTACAGTTAAACATGTTGATATGTGAATGCACAAATAGCTCAATAGAATAAACACTTCATAGATTGGTCTATGCACATAACGAAACATGGAGTATGATATAGGTCAGTGATGGCGAACCTTTTAGAGCTTTCCATGGTAACAAACAACTGGCAGTGGCACACATGCCATAGGTTCACCACCACTGATATAGGTAGTAGTACAGATTATTGGGGAAAGGCAGTTGTATTGGCCACTTATTGAGATTCCTATCTCATCTAATACGCAAAAATGAATTCCAGATGAACTGAAGAAATTTATATGAAAAACAAAACATTACTAGGAGCTGGGCAAGGTGTCACATACCTATAATCTCAGCTACTTGGGAAACTGAGGAAGGAGGATGGCAATTTTGAGGCCAGAATGGTCAATTTACTGAGAATTTATCTCAGAATAAAAAAGGGCTGGGGATGTAGCTCAGTGCTCCCTCACTTTAATCCTATTCTGCAAATTGAAAAAAAAATTATGAGGAAAAACAGTGTGTGTATCTGCATAAGCAACAGAAGATGTTTATAATACAGACCACAGACAAGTAGTCAGAATCTAGAATATAAAAATGAAAACCGTACAAACCAATAAAGGAATCCACAGTGTCTTAGAGAAACAGGCCCAAGAGATAGAATTCAGTTGAAAAGGAAACAGGAAAAAGAATACCGTCGGGCATGGTGGTAACACAAGTAATCCCAGCACTTAGGAGGCTGAGTTAGGAAGTTTGCCTCAAGTTCAAGGCCAGCCTGGGCTACATGGTGAGTTCAAGGACAGCATGAACTACATAGCAAGACCCTGTCTCAAAAAAGCAAAAACAAAACAAAAGAATGAAAGGAAGAAGGAGAATGCCAATAAACATGTAAAGAAATTTTCAACTCAGTGATCACAGACATGTACTTTAAAAGCATTGTGGAATACTGTCTTCCCCCTCAATCAGATAATGATCTTTTTTAAAGCTTGATCTTAGTAGTTCTAAGTTCTAAATTCTTGATCTTGGTAGTTCTTAGTAAAAATTCAAATATACATAAGATATAATTAACCTAGGCATGCAACTTGTATGTATAGTGCTTCAAAAATGCTGGGACTTACTAAAATGTTACTTACAAAGAAGTGGAAACTTGTTACAGCAGGTGTAGATGAAATGTGGACTCAGTTTGACCAGTCTGATGGCAATTTTGAAGATCATAAACCTTGACAGAGAATGCCCAGGCACTGCCTAAGACTTTGAAATTTTCTTCCAGATGTTTCCAAGACGGCTTATTTTGACATCACAATATTGGAAGCTGAATTAGAATTTTGAGTTACAAATAACAAAAACAGACTTATTGTTACTTACATAGGAAAGGGCTTTATTGTAAGATGAGGTTTAGGAACCCCAATTGTCCAGCAGACTGGGATCAGTAAAATGAGAGGGTCTGAGGACGACTTCACCAAGAACCCTACAGTAATGCTGGACATTCAGCATCACAGTAAGGGTGCTATGCACTCAGTGCCCATGCTGCTGACTTGAGTCAATTCTAAATCATCTCTATATCACACAAGACAGTGAAACTAGGTCACGAGCAGGGAAGATCACCCCACTTAGCGATAGGTAGTTCTCCACATCCCAGCAAGGCATCCTTTCAAAATAGGAAAGGAAGGTTGGATGTTCATCTCTCCCCCAAGGGCTCCCAAATAAATGTGAGAGAGTTGGAGTCCAAAAGTCATTTGAGGACTACATCTTTGTTTTGTTTCTTTTCAAGGACCTGGGCCCTTTCCTGGGATCGTGGACCTTTTTGGAGTTGGAGGAGGCCTTTTGGAATATCGAGCTAGTCTGCTGGCTGGGAAGGGTTTTGTTGTGATGGCTCTGGCTTTTTATAATTATGATGACCTCCCCAAGGACATAAATGTCATCGACCTGGAGTACTTTGAAGAAGCTGTGAACTACCTGCTCAAGCACCCTCAGGTTGGCTATTCTTTCAGTCTTTTGGTTCAGTCAGCAGGTGCTAAATACTTCCCCTAGGCAGGATAGATTTTCAACTAAGCTACCTTAGGCTCCTCCGTGACAAAAATCAAATATTAAGTGTCTTCCAACTTCACAGGTGAACGTACATTTCTCAGCTGGGGTGATAGAGTTGGTTGGACAATCGGATATTGAATCCCAGGTAGGGATGACCAGGCATCTCACTTTGCCCAGGACAGATGGTTTCCAGGGATGCAGCCATTTGGTGCTAAGACCAGAATAGGCCGAAGTAAATCAGGAGGGATGGTCACCTTAGCAGCATCATTGCTTTGTCGGTATGTAAATTTGTATCCAACCTCCAAGTTTATTATGAAAGCAAAATGAGTCGCACTTGTGAAACTCTTGAAATGGGGCCTGACATTTGATGACTAACATTCACGCAGCAGACACTAGAGGATCCAGGCGCACCATGCAGTGTGAGAAGGCCAACGTTCATGTCCACATGAACTGGGGAGGGAGGGCTAGGGAAAAAGAAGTCTTAATAATCAAAGTGCTAACAAGGAAATGAAGAGGATGTCGATGAAGAATAGTGGGCCTAAAATTGTGCAGGACTAAATAGAGCCAGGAAGAGCCTCATTTAGCAAAGACTGAAATGTTAGCTATTCTTACTACTAGGAGTAGTACTACTATTAGTTGTCTAGTAGACCATTCTAGATATTACATGTTTTTTAAACCTTTCGGTACCCACTATCACTGACATGTTAAAAATACAATAAATACAAATGGTAATTAATACTGATATGGAAGCTGCCTAGTAGGCTTACATAAATACTTTTGAGTTTTTCATAAACACTTGATGGTGGTTTTATACTGCATACATATGCTGAATAAGCTAGGTAATAATTTACGTGCTTCAAATAGTCTTTGCAAAAATAACTACCAATTCAAGAAGAAAAGATTTTTTTAAATACTGCCCTTCTCTTCACCAATACTTTCATGTGCATTTTAGAATCTTACATGCATATGGACTGTTACCTAGCCTTACCTTGAACTTTTCACATTCCCATGTATTTATGTAATGCCGTGCACACTGAAGGATAAATGTTTTGGACACTAATCTGACAACACCTTTTAGACTTGAATGCTTTTCCTTGACAAGATCATGCCAAGTGCTTTACAAGTGGTTTCTCATTTGAGCTTCATGTAGACTCTGTGATACAGGGGCTTATCCCTCATTTCACTGCTAAGGAGACTGAGCTTTATAAAGCCTTAGTGACCCTTTTCTTTTCTTTTCTTTTCTTTTTTTTTTTTTCGGTGCGGGGGATTGAACTCAGGGCCTTGTGCTTGCAAGACAAGCGCTCTAACACTGAGCCCAATCCCCAACCCCTTAGTGACCCTTTTCAAGTTGGGGTATTGCTAGAGTCAAATTTAGGCTCAGACCTAGCTGACTTTCAGGGAGATACTACTACCCAATTCATGGACTTATTCTCTGTCTTTTTTTGTCTGTCCTTTTCTCAGGTAAAGGGTCCAGGAATTGGGCTGCTTGGGCTTTCCAAAGGGGGTGAACTCTGCCTTGCCATGGCCTCTTTCCTGAAGGGCATCACAGCTGCCGTCATCATCAATGGCTCCATTGCCAATGTTGGGGGAACCTTACACTACAAGGATGAGACACTGCCCCCTGTGGGCAGCAACCGAAAGCGAATCAAGTTGACTGAAGATGGCATCAAAGACATTGTGGATGTCCTGGACAGTCCTTTGGAAGAACCTGGCCTGAAGAGCCTCATTCCCGTGGAAAGATCTGACACCACCTTCCTGTTCCTTGTAGGTCAAGATGACCACAACTGGAAGAGTGAGTTCTATGCCAATGAGGCCTCTAAGCGCTTACAGGCTCATGGGAAGAAAAAGCCCCAGATCATCTGTTACCCAGAAACAGGTCACTATATTGAGCCCCCTTACCTCCCTTTGTGCCGGGTTTCTCTGCACTCCTTGATAGGTAGTCCTATCATCTATGGAGGGGAGCCCAGGGCTCATGCCATGGCCCAGGTGGATGTGTGGAAGCGACTGCAGACTTTCTTCCACAAACACTTGGGTGGTCAAAAGAGGAGCAGCCCAGCAAAACTGTAATTTTTGTTTGCTTGTGTGGCATCTCTGATGCTGATGTCTCCTAGGAATAGCTGCCAATGCCAGTGTGGGTATTCTGTTTTCTCTTTAAGAACTATAGATGTTTATAAACTGCACACCTTATCAGTTTTGGAGGGCAGAGACTCTGTAGAAAACATGAGGCAGGAAAAACTTACCTTTTACTGTTGCAAAAGATGTGACCAAGAAGGCTTTATCTCTTAAAGGAAGAGTGAATAATACCAATTCACAGTTCCTGCTCCATAATTGGAGTGTGTCTTAATTAGTTTCCTTGTTGCTGAGACAAAATACCAACACCCAAAGTTGAGGGAGAAAAGGTTTATTGTAGCTCACATTTGTAGAATTTCAGTTCATAGCTGGCTGGCTTCAAGGCAGGGTGGCATGGCAGAGCATCATGGCAGAGGGGCATCACAGAGGAGAAACAGTTCATAGCAGGCAGAAGGCAGGAAGGCAGCAGTGAAATATCAAAGTAGCAGCAAGTGACAACAGCAGTCCTCTTTCTGTCCCTTATATTGTATCCAGGGAGGGGTACCCTTAATCCTAGCACTGCTCCAGGAATCAATCCCAGCATCGCATCCTTAATCACAGCATCACAGACCCTAGATCCAGACATTCAAAAAGCCCCGCCTGTAACCACATGAGGCTTTAATTATTGTTAAATCACTAACAAGTGACAACCTATTTAAAAAACATGTACAGCGGCCTCTGTATCTGTGCATTCCACAGCATGTATTTAACCAACCATAGATCAAAAATATTTGAGAAAAATTGTGTTTGGCTTTTTTCATGTCATTTCACCCTAAACAATGAGAGCAAGTATATGTGTAGCATTTGCATTGAACTAAATATTATAGTACGTCTCTGGTAAGTGACTTTCTCCATCAGTATGAAATTGTCGTCTCATGTTCCAGCCTACTCTTCCAGCAGAGTAGACTCTTTATGGGCCAAAAGCATGCATAGGAGTGTTCATATAAGGAAAGGCAGCTGATATTTTTATTGTAGAAGTCACAGAAGGTTCCTCTGAGAGGAAGAGTTGGGAATACCTGTCTGTTCAATACGTGAGTGTAAACTCTGCTCCGAGGGTGAATGACTACGTTCTGTTCTCCAGCTTACTTCCTGGTTCTGAGAGTAGGCCTTGGAAAATTATAGTGTGACATCTTAGCAGAGCATTCTTCACTTCTCGTGACATCAGTTCTGTACACTGGTATGTAAATGTACTTGAGAGAGGCTAGGAATTTTTCAAAATTTATGTGAAAGTTCCCAAACCTCATATTCAAGATGCACTATAAACTCAACTAGGATGAATACAAAGAAAATGCTCTTCGGTACATCACAGTGAGACTGTTTCTTTTATAACATAGCATAAATTCTTTGCCATTCTCTCGCCTAGAATAGAATCTGTATCTCCTTTCTTCAAGCCTGCAGGGTCTTGTGACTGTGTCAGTCAGTGGAATAGAGCAGAATGCTGTGTGACTTGAGGCTGGATCATAAAAGGCCATGAAATTTTCCCCATCTGTGCTGGGAACACTTGCTCTTGCCATCCTGAGCCACTGTGTATGAATGTTTATTACCTTCAGGCTCTGGTGCTGTCAGGAAACTGTAGGCCCTCCTGTACATACCCAGCTGAGGTGAGACCATAGTTTGAAAAACTCCAAATGATTTTAGCCATTTGAATCTTTCCAGCAAATGCTTCAAACACCCTTGGCAGAGAAGAGCCATCCCTGTCAAACCTTTTCTAAAGTGTGGAATTGTGAACAAAATAATTGAGTGTTCTTGTTTTAGGTGACTTATGTTTTGATTTTGTCCCAGTTGTATATTACCTTGTAATAAAACCACCCCAAAGCATGATGACTTTGAAAAAATAACTTTTTCTTTTTCTCAAGACTGCAAATTGGACAGGACTCTGTAGGATCAAATCACCTCTATTCCAGTGGCTTTGGCTGGAGCAGTTTGACCAAGGGTTGGAGGATCTTCTTTCGTGGCTGGGAAGCTGGTACTGGCTGTCAGCTGGGAACACAGGAAGGGCTTGGGTTACAAGCGCTCTGCTCTCATTGGTTCTTACCTGGGCCTTTTCTTTTTTTGTGTTGCCTGGGATCGAACTCAGGCCCTTGTGCTTGCAAGGCAAGCACTCTAATCGCTGAGCTAAATCCCCAGCCCCTACCTGGGCCTTTTCATTGCCTACTTTCTTAGTTACTTGCTTTTAGTTGGCTTTAAAAATCACTAATATTAGAGATCATGTAGCTGAACTATGGGCATATATATGAATATTTATTTATATGTATATATATATTGATTTTTGTTGAGACAGGGTCTCATATTTTTCCCAGGCTGGTCTCAAACTCTTGATTGCAAGTCATCCTGCCACCTCAGCCTCCCAAGCAGCAGGGACTATGGACACACCACCACACCTGGTTTGAGCTATATATTTTTTAGTCTCCCACTAAATTTGCTATAGATGATACCTCTGACTTTTGGGTTATGATGATAGCAGTTTTCTAGGTTATTTTTTAGAGACTTGAAAGGTGCTTTTGTTAACCCAGCAGCCCTTCATTTAGGCCCATGCAAGCATCTGTTGGGTGACCTTTTGAGGCGAAGAGGCCAAAAACTCCATTCTCAGATCATGCTAATACCATCATTTTCGGAACACACATTCCATGAAGACCACTGATTGCTTCCACTGCAGTCACCTTTCCCCACATCTTGCATCGTATACTTCTTCACCACATAAACACCCCTAAACCCTGCACTCAGTGACACAGATTTGAGACTTGAGTCCCCCTCTCCCTCACTCAGCTATCTTATAAATAAACTTTCTTTTGCAAAACTCATTGTTTCAATGAGTGGTAGACTGTATGGCAGGAAAATGGGCCTGATTTGTTAGCAATGCAAATATGTTGGACCCTAATGTAAAACTTACTTCATGATAAAATTATGGAAGAAACAGGGGAAGGGGGGTCATTGTAGGGGATGCTGGCAAGGGAGGCATACTAGGACTCTCTGTACTTCCCACTGTTTTGTTTTGTTTTTTTCCTTTTTCCTTTTCTTTGCTGGAGAGTAACCCAGGGCCACATTCAAAAAGTATTTTTTTTCGGTCAACCAAAAACTACTCTAAAAACTGAAAGCATAGAGTTAATAGATCTATTGATAGCCCATAAATAGATAGAGATAATGTCCAGTGGTGTTCAAAAGCTGCTCCCCACCAGGTGGTGTTGGTGAAGTATACACTGGTGTAGCCTCTCTTGTTGTTAAATAGAAAATATTTTATTAAAGACTGGAAATTGTGATTTCTTGGTGCCAAATTTCTGTTTTTTTCAATTGATAGTCACCATTTCTTAAGAACTTTCTTATCCTTGAAGACACAGAAATACTATGCTATTAGATCACAGCTCTTTAGTCCAAGCATACTTCCACATGCCAGTCCACTCTTCGTCATTCCAAATCATAAAAACGTACAAGTTTCCCTTTTTCTCTGGGTTTTCACTTCTGAAGACACTCATGTCACATAAAACTTGTATTCAGTAAATTTGTATGCTTCTCTGTTTTTCATCAGTTACTTGTTATAGGAGTCTCAGCCATAAATCTAGTGATGAGTGAGAAAATGAATCTTTTTCTACCTACACTTTTTATATTGAATTCATAAGCGTAAAGCAATTGGCTATTGATCTCTGTCTGGCACTAAGAAATTGCTTAGTCTGCTGTATCAGTGAGGAAAAGTTAAAAAAAAAGTCCTGCAAAAATCTTCCAGAAACCGATTCTAGGGCTGGGGAGTGTATCTCAGTGATAGACCACTTGGCTAGCATGCATGGGGCTCAGGATTCTCGCCCAAGAGCCTCAAAACTAAACAAACAAACAAAAATTTTTTCTAAAAATGCCTCCCAACTGCGTAGATTAGATAATCAATTCAACTAGCAAACAAATAAAAAAGATAATCTCATTATTCTATTCAAGGTGTAAGAAAAGGAAACTTTAGGTGGTCCATTTTCAAGGTGAAATAGTTAACTCTGAATGGAAAATTACTGGCAGTTAAAACTAACTGCCTGAAAAAGTTAATGCATTTTGAAGGTCTGTGGGCAGGCAGCACCTTGAAGAAGAAGTAATAATAAGAGAGCCTTTGGAGAATGTAGGCATGTGTAGGGGAAGACAGGAGAAAAGTACATTTTTCTAGGTAAGGCTAAGTAGACACATAGTAATCACAAGTTCACACAAAATTTCTGCACGGAAATATCTGCTTCTCAGAAAGTAAAGAACAGACAGTATTTTGAAGAGACCTAAATTCAAATAGGGAGGGAGACCAAGGAACTGCCTTATACAGAGAAAAAGAAAACTTAGGTGTCCTCTATAGAAGATTGTAACTTCCACGGTACTCAGCCAATGAGGAACCAGAGGGAAGGACCTTCATGCTAGGGGATAAATTGCTCATTGTGGCCACTCTGTTGTGCCTGTCCAACAGACACTCGGCCTTGGAAGACTGAATTAAACAGCCTTGCCTTCGCTGCTCTTCTTGTCACCTCTGAGTCAAGTCTTTGGGTCTGGGCAACTGAATGCATTTTTCACAAAGGTCACTTGGAATTTTGTTATTTTGACTGCTCAAAGCTAAAATGTGAACATCTGACAGCTAACCCATAAACTTATTTGAAACTGAAGAAAGGGGAAAAAAACCCTAAAAGAGGCTTTTTAGAGCCAAACTGCTACTAACTGTTTTAACCAAAAATTTGACCCACAGCCTTCAAAAGATTAAGAACCAGGACACATGAAAATCTTTAACTCTGATGGCAGAGTTCCATTTTGTTAGACACAAAATTTGGATTATATAGTCGTTTTATAAACTGAGATTTTTATATTTCTGTATTTTTGTTTTGTAACAAAAATTCTAAAGCAAATGCTAATATGATCCTTAGCCATATACATTTATGTGTACATGCTGAATGTTATGTCCAATGGCTAAATCACCAAAAAAAATTCTGTTCCAATTGGCTAACAGATAAATGAGTATACACATAAATTAAAACTGTGAGGATTATAGTAACTAACCAAAAATTCTTGTTCATAGGATTTTGTTGTTGTTGTTGTTTTGGTGCTGGGGATTGAACTCAGGGCATTGTGTTTGTAAGGCAAGCATTCTAACCACTGAGCTAAATCCCCAGCCCCTTGTTCATAGGATTTAAGTGAAGCTTTGCTAAATAAGTTGGTTTTTAATTTCTTAGTAAAACAAAAATGAAATTATTATCATACTTGGTAGCACATGTTTGCTGGCCAGGCAGGGTTATTTTATCTGTGTTTGATGTTTAAAATCATAGAAGTATAATTTTTACTAAGAACAAACATGCAGATGAAAGTGTAATGCCATGTCCATTGCTTCCTATGTATTGAGTACAGCACTTTAATTTTTACGGTTTTTTTCACTGACAATGAATTAACTTGAAACAATGACCATGCTTGCATAATATCTCAGTTTTCATAAATAATCTATGTAATATTGTTAAAACTAAATTAGAAGAATGTAAATGGAATAAATGTTTATAAATGAATTTTCATGGAATTTTCAAATTCAAAGTTAGGTTAATTTAAGTAATAGATATGCATAATGTCTGAGTCATATCTAAGTAAGTTAAAACAGTGAAACATCAATTGCTAAAGGTAGATCTAAATACTCTTAGCTTTTTAAATTCTATACAAAGACTATATATATATATATATATACACACACATATATCTACACATTGGTATGTCTTATTCCATATAAAACATTTTTCTGTGAGAAATAACATGCTTCTAGAAATTATAAAATGTCTTAGTAAATTATTGGGATTATTTCTTACTGTGTCTTCACTAAAATAAGTTTACTAAAAGTAAAAAATTCTAACTAGTGTATTTAATCCTAGATGCAAAAATATAAGAAAATAGTTGTTTTGATGAGAACCTATGAGAAACACATAAAACATTTTCTTTTATTGAAAGAAAGTAATTTTCTCCAAATTTGGAGATTTTCCATCAGGATTTTTTTTCAAAATGTAATTCAAGGAAGGAAATAAAAACAAGACAGAAAGGAACCAGTAAGTAAGAGACAGAGCTGCAAAAAAAAGACCCTCATAAATGTTCGGACCTGTATTTTGGTGAAGAAAGTTAAAAAGAGAGACAGAATATTTTATGTGCAAAGGAATTTAGCATGGTAGAATGAACTTTTGCCCTAAAGGGGAATGACTGGATTGGCCAAGAGTGGGAAGAAAGAATGTAGGCAAAATTAACGGTTCATATAGGTTGCCAAAGGTCACAAAAGATTTGTGAAGAACGAATCTTATGAAAGAAAATGTATATGTGACCACCATTAGATACAATTGAAAGAAAATTGTTTATAGGTCTTTCTGGAAGTTGGGCAATAATACACTTATAGAAAACTAGAATTTATGCCTCTATGTTTAAAGCAACACAGTTTTCTTGAAATATTTATGTGTTCCTACTAAGTATTTGCAAGAGGCTTTGATGTTTAATTCAAAAATCTTTTTTTCTTTTAACATCTTCCAACCTGCAGGTTTTCCTCCTTTATTCTTTCCATTAATTGGTGTTCTGTCCCTGAAACTATTTGGCAGATCCTCTAAGCCTTTTCTCTTTCCTTCCACTTTCTGACTGCTATTGTGGCTACTGCCACAAATGTTTGTTTAAAGGCCTAGGATAACTTGATTTTTTCACTCTGGATTTCCTCTGTGTATTTGAATCGTTCAATGGAACCAATATGAAGTGCTTTTACCATTTCCCAGAGTCCCACATTCCCCTGCTCAAAGCTCTGGTTTTCTTGTTTACATTCTTTTATAGCAAGACATACATGTGTAACTTGGACACATACTCTGCAGTGTCTTCTTTCAAGTACCATTTTATCAGGTTTGATGGAAAATTATGTAAACAGTCCTCACCTAAGTATAAACAATGTCACTGCAGAAAGTTTTTCTTTCCTCTTGGTAACTGACGTAGGAAGCCCAGATTTTGTTCTTATAAAGATTATTTATTGTGGTTCTGCTACTTTGATTATGTAAAATGAGCATTAAGAGTTTTTGTCATCTATTTGCTTTTCATATCTTCAAATCACTTTATAGCTCTTGTTACATCTGGTTTATAACACTGGTTAAATGAAGGACTACTATTTCACAATGACGTTTAATTTTATTATGATTGAATGTTTCAAGCCTTTTGATATCTTTGGCAGGCTTCCTCATGATCAAAGTTCTCAATGAAGTCTTTTGAACTTTGAGATTTTCTAGCTGGGCCCCTGCAGATCCTCAAAAAATGTACCTCTTTTTCTACAGATAAGAAACTAATCAGGCTTACTGAGTATATTGGAATGTATAGGAAACACTGTCAAATAATAAAATGATGCTAAATATTCTTTAAATTATGTTCCTATGGAGATGTAATTCATACGAATGTTCTAAAAATTCTATGAAATTTATAAAATTCTGAGGAACACCGAGTTATCTTCAAATGTTCTATCCAATGAAAATAACTTAAATGCCTTATCAATTGCTGAACTCTCATCAAAATTTTAGCCAAGTCTATTGTCATTCAGTTTTGGTTATCCTCTAAAAACATTTGCAAACAGAGTCATGGAAAAAGCTGTAATCAATACTCTTGAATTCTGTTTTCCGATTGTCTTAAGAATAATGGTTATGAAGGAAGGAAGAGTTCTGACACACAATAACTTGATACACCTCAAAAGACTCTACCAGAACCACACACTTGAAAAAAGGCCACCGCAACCTTAGACATCAGTCAATCAGTCTGCAAGGACATGTGCCCAGCTACTGTCTGTACAACTTCCGACTAGCTCCATCTTTATTCTGAGTCTGTGTGGCTGAGGATTTTTGTTGCAAAAAATCTTCTGTAACCCTCCTTGTTTCATTTCTTTCTCCTTCCCTCAACCTTGTTGATAATGCTCAGTT
Source organism: Hystrix cristata (assembly GCA_004026905.1). Classification (NCBI taxonomy): domain Eukaryota; kingdom Metazoa; phylum Chordata; class Mammalia; order Rodentia; family Hystricidae; genus Hystrix; species Hystrix cristata. Next base: position 13,275 of record PVJO010013374.1, read on the forward strand.
TAGTATATCACATAAATTCCCATTCAAATGTTATTCTATTCCAAATAAATATTCTTTGGAGAATCTCTAATTGTTATTTAGGTTGGCCTTTGCTTCTTTGTGATTTCGCTGTTAGAGAAATATCAGTATTACCTTTCACCTTTGCAAAAGAGAAGGGAAAAGCTGTAATTAGTTAGCATCCCCAAGAGACATATTGCACATCAACGAAGAGGTTGGCAAGGGGCAGAGGCAGCAGACAGGGAACTTGCCAACAGACAATTCCTCTGTGCTCACCTCTCCTAAGATGGTAGGAATGGGGTGGACTTGAATTTCTCTTTGGAATGTTTCACAACAGTTAAACCATTAAGGAAAAAGATTTAGTGCTGAGAAACTAATGGAAATATTTAATAATCCTACATAAAGATGAAGGATTAAAAGTAGGACAAACTGACCAGTCTGAATATGGGAAGGGACAGTTCTTAAAGGGAGACCTTTCCTTGAATATGTCATGATAAGAATTAGGGGCTGTTTTGGTGTTTGATGAACATGAAGATTTCTGTGACCATAATTATGAGGTGTTGGAGAACCACAACTGCCCAAATAATCTAGTTTAAATACATACAAAGAGATTGACACCCCTTTTTCCAAGTATTTAAACGTTCCTCTCCCAAGTAAGACATATGTCTGAAAAATATAGTGAATGTTTAAGTCATTCTTCCCACTTTCTGAAGCAGTTCTAAAAGTCTCTTTCATGCATGTCTTTAGTTGTGCTGGTGTGGCTGTTTGATGTTCTAAATCAAACATTTACCTTTCATGGTTATTTTGACTTTGGGGTAGAGCCAGAAGTCACAGATCTAATTAATAAGGTGGATGAGGACACATTATGTTTTCAGAAATCTGACTTTCCATTGGATGGTATTTGACACCACCACATTTTTTGATCATGCTGTGTAAAGACACTTGCAAAAGAGGACTTCTAGAACTGCTTCACAAAGTGGCAAGAACAATTGCCTAAGTGTGTTCAAAGTGAGGGGGAGTATTTTGAGGAGGAGTAATGGTAATGAGTTTTTTACTATAATTTTTATTTAAACGTTCACCATATACTTTGATCATACCACACAGTTGGTCACAGAGCTGACATACCGCATAGTTAGGCATAAAGGGAATGGATGGTGTTGGTAGTAAATAGAGAGTTAACAATGTGTTTTTGTAAGCCAGTGTCTCATTCTGTCTAAAAGAGCAGGTTGGCCAAGTCCTGTGGTCATGCTTATTGTTTATGTAATAAAATTATAGTACAGAAGTAATTGATGGAGTCCTGACAGATTTAATCTCTCAAACTTCTGCATATCAGCTGGAACTAGGGGAAAGGTCTTGGCAAGCATTCAACTAGGTAACTCACACAGTTCAAGGCTCTGGAAAATGAACAACAAACAGAAGGCTCACCAGGACAAAGACCAAGCTTTTTTTTTATATCCAATAGCTATTTAGCAAAAAATGTCATTCATTTCACTGAGTTTCCCTGAATGTGTGGAACCCTCCTTTAAATATTAAGGATGAGGCCTCTCACAGGTAAAGACAAGTGACCCCAATTACCCATTGCAATACTAGATTTCTCTAAAGTAATTCTATGCCTGAGTGCAGAAGCTTTTATTACCGGATATCCAGGTCCTAATGCAGCAAGGAACCAGCCCCTCACAGCTTGGTCTTCAGTTCTTTTGTGCCCTTAATGGAAGATTTCAGTCAAGACAGGTAGGCAGCCATGCAGATGTATAGGTAGAATTTATTGTAAATTGGATATACAGAGTTACACCTTCAGCTGAGAAGCTGCAGTGTCATAAAGATATCTGCACCAAGTGAGAGTTTGGATACATTTTTATGCACACAAAAGTTCCTCCTGGGGCTCAGGGAACTATGGTGATTATCACTGTTTTATTTACATGATGTATATGCTTATCAACATTTCTCTTTGGAATGTTGATGTAAGAAGACCTCTGTAAATCACCTTGGATGGTTTCCTTTGTCACACTACAAGATGACAACAATTTAGGTTAAAAATATGAATTGACTTTATTTATTTTTTGGAGCTGGGGATCGAACTTGGGGCCTTATGCTTGCAAGGTAAGCACTCTAACCGCTGAGCTAAATCCCCAGCCCTATTCTTGTTTGTATAACCAGGCAGCACTTCATTAGAATAAGTGTTGCCATCAGCTGAGTAGAAGAGCTGAGTTTTATAGATGGAGAAGGTCTGAAAAAATTAGAAACAAAACATGAAAAGGGGACTGGTTATTTCAAAATTACTTTCCTAGTAAGGTAGAGACAGACAGAAGAATGGAAAAATAACAGACTAATTTTCATCAGAGTACTTCAAGTTAGTTGCTGTAAAATTTAAGGATTGTGAGATATAAGGATTAAATAGAGGGAACTTCATTATCATGCCACCTGCCACTGAACTGTTTAGGAAACTTGTCTATTATCTCTCTTTCCAGATTTCTCCAAACTTCAGGAAACGACTTAGATTCAGTTTGGTGACCAGAATTTTCACATGGGTGATTCCATTTTGATTCTTAGTTTGGTCTACTGGTAACCAGTGCAGGAGCTTACCCAAAACAATGGCCTCTGGTTATTTATTTATTTATTTATTTTCGTGCTGTGGATTGAACTCAGGGCCTTGCACTTGCTAGGCAAATGCTCTACCACTTGAGCTAACTCCCCAGCCCCTGGTGATTTTTATTAAACACCTTTTATTGATCTTACTAGTGCATCTTTTCAGTCCCAATAATCAGCTAGTGATTATCTTTACAGTCTTATCTCCAGACATTGTAATTTTCTAACATTTGTCATAATTGGTCAAGGTGGGATTTAAACAAAAGTATCCTAAATCCAATTTATGTAATGGAATTACTAATTGTGTAACCAACAAGACAAAATGGAACATTAAAAAGTTAACTTTTTTCTTTAGAGGCAAGCAGCTTCTCTAAACTTCCTCAGGCTTGGGGCATAACCACCACCACCACTGCCCCCAGCTGAGATGAAGAGACACAACATCTAGATGCTGGCACCTGGAGGTTGGAGTCCAGTTTCATTTCCACAAGGAAGGCAGGGAATGAAAGAACCTGGAAGGATAAAGCAAGCTTGGAACTGTCTATTGTCTCATAGTATTTCCTCCCCTCTCTGTTCCTTACTATAAAAGGCCCTTACACTGCTGTACATAGAAAGGTGATTTGAGGCAAATGATGCCCCTCCATATCCTCGGAGCTAACTTTGAATAAAGGCATTGTTTTAGTTAGCTTTCTAGAGCCAATGGTTTGTAAGAGAGCAGATTTAATACAGGACATTTATAAGTTACAATATTCACCCATAAGCCAAATGCAGGAAGAGTGCCAAATGTCTATCTATGCACTGGTGACACAAAAGATCCAGTCAAGGACTGAGAGCCCACAACACTGCCCCATGTATGTCAATGTCTGCAGATGATAGCTGAAGAAATCTTTACTGGAACCAGGATACAATGCTCGCAACAGGGATGACAACCAGAGCTCTCCCGAAGCAACAGCAGCCATCCTCGATGACAGCAAGGCCCTGAGCTCCTTCCTCAACAAGAACAGCCGAGTTCCTTTCAGGAGAACCAGCTGCAGCAGAGCTTCTCCTGGGAAACAGCCCACCACTATCTTCTGCTCCCATTCTCCTTTATGTTGCATCGGCAACAATCCTCAGGTGGATCCTCTACACCTAGAACCACACTGACTCAGTCCAGCTGGGTGTTCTAGCTTAAGGTGACCGTAATAATAAGTCCACCCCAGGCTTTTTCCTTTTCACCAAAATAAATGGTCTCCTTTGGTTTGGTCAGTGGTGAGCAAGCATACCTGAGCCTATGAACCTAAGTGGCCGGTAACAATTATATCAACAGAGTATTGATCAGGACTAGCCCAGAGGCCCTTGTTTCTGCAGCTCAGTCTTTCCTTACTGAATTCAGAACTGACAGCCAATGACTATTAATCATGGAATGGTTCAGGAATCCTCTCAGAAAGAAACTCTTCTGGAAGTGTCACTATTCAAGGTAAACAGAGAACTTCTGCCATAGATCATGCAAAGGATTTTGTCTATCCATGACATCCACCCTCCCCCTAGTTAGGAGCACAGAAATTAACCCATTTATGCCAAAGATTGCATGAAATTCATATATGTTACCAAGAAAAATTCAAGGAACAAGAATTTAAAGAGAAAATAATTATTATGTTCCATTGTTATGAGTATTCCCAAACTAGGCATGAAAGTATTAATGTTGTGGTTTAATTCTGAAGACTACATATCCTATATCTGAGAATCAAGCACAGCTGCTTCATCAAGTCAGTGAATAACACTGGACTTTGTGTGAGGCCACCCTCTTCTCATGAGTTAAAGTACTTTCCATACGGTGGCTGACTTTTTCAGATTATGGGCACCCCTGACAGTGAGCCTGCGCAGCACTTACCTCTTCATGGAGCGCCTCAGAACAGAACTGCCCAGAAGAAGGTGCTTGGAATGGCCCAAGCCAGGCCACCTCCTTGGCTGCTTTTCCCTCCTGTGCAGAGAGCAGTTGTATGACTCTTCACAGTATCACTGGCATCGGGAAGGGGAAGGAGGAGCTGCCCTTCCAAAGCTGCAGCTACTTTTCAATGTCTGTGCTGGTGCCTGCAGATGCCCAGGTAAAAGCTTTACATACTAGTGTTCCTAGATCAGGGCACAGCCTGTAACAATTTAAAAAACAAGTGTTTCAAATACCCACCTGCAGTTAATCCTGCTGAGGAATTCTCAGACTTCAGGCACAATCCGACAACTTTTTAAAAATTATTTATTGAACTTCACCTTTCCACAAACCTTCCAGGTTTCTCCTACACACTGCTCAGCATGCAAGTAGCCTGAGGTATGTGGCCGGGTTCAGCCAAACTGCAAAGACATTGTAGGATAAAAGCACACTGAAATCATAGTATTTGTGATTCCCCAGCCTGCACCATCATCATAATAAAGGGACTAACTGCCTCCCTATTTTGAATTCTGAGATCCTGCCAGGCAGCCCTCTTCTCTTGACCATTCAGGCCCTCAATTCTGCACCAAATCTTGTTGAACTTTTCTTTTCTCTGTTTCTTTTTGCAATGTTGCCATGTCTTTGAAAATAGTCCCTTATGAAATTCTTCTCAAATGACCCAGTTTGCCTGGGCCACTTCTTTCCTGACAAAACACTGACATCCAAAACTGACACCTTCAGTGACCGATTAGACCTGTGGGTTGAGAAACAACTCTCTTTTCCCTGCTTACAGATCCCTGTATATCCGTGCAATATTTTTACATATTAGCTCATTTAATAGTTCCGACACAACTTTTCAGATAAGGAAACAGGATTTAGAGACTTAATTATGTCCACTCCTAAAAGTCCTCAAGCTATTAAGGATCAGAATCAGAATTGGACCCCAGGTGGTCTGACTACAAGCATTCACCTGCTCTGGAAGCAGCTTCAGATTCTCTAGGCAAAGGTTTAGTGAGGGACTGAGGGGTGGAGATGGGGGTGAAGTGGGGTGGGGGGAGTACTTGTCTCTCCCGGATCATCAGAATTACAGTTACCTGGGGTGTCTCTGCAAAATCTACATTTAAGGAACTGTACCCCTCTTGATCTTTCATCTTCAGCAATCTTTTGCTTCCATTTCATCCTAAACTTCAGAATTAATCATTACTCCTCAGCAGGTAGGCCAGCACAATGCTGTAACCCACAAACTCTAGGGGGCATCCCACAGAGGCTCTCAGCCAATAGCAGTGGCGCTAAGGGGTTGGGCCGCGCCTTCTTAATAACTAGGCGAGGACTCGCCGGGACTCCTCTAAGCAGGTCCACCCTCTTAACACCCAAGTCCAG
>PVJO010013374.1:19237-52141 GCA_004026905.1 Hystrix cristata
CTCATCAAGCGGGACGTGCGGACGCCCTTCGTGGTGGAGCTGGAGGTGCTGGACGGACACGAGCCCGACGGCGGAAAGCTGCTGGCCAGCGCGGTGCACGAGCGCCACTTCCTGTCGCCCGGGGTGCGGCGCGTGCCGGTGCGCGAGGGCCGGGTGCGGGCCACGCTCTTCCTGCCGCCAGGTGAGACACCAGCTGCCCAAAGATCGACCTAGTCCCTGTGGCCCAAAGACACGTGATTGTGGGACTTCTCTAAGCCGCTTGCCACGCTCCAGTATCTGTCATATTCTCTGAATGGAAGGTTAAATTTCATGGCATTCCTTGGAGGCATTGGTAATCGCTTAGCCACACCAGCTAAGAAGTGCATTCCACTTGTATTGAGATCCACTTCGTGCCAGCCACATGAGTGTGTTTTGAAATCCAGTGACTTCTCTGTCCAGTGCTTTTTACATCCTTTCCTAAGCAAAACCCAAACAGAGCCAATGCCCCATAATCACTGCAACACAAAATTGCCCGACTCTCTAGTTCTCCCTAACGTAAATATTGTCGGTGATCTGGTGTGGTTTTGCCTCTTCGTTTGGGGACATTGGCAACATCTGAAGACAATTTTGGTAGTCGTAACCAAGTGGGGATGTGCTATTGGCATCTAGCAGGTGGAGGGCCAGAGCTGCTGCTAAACATTGCACAGTGCACAGGACAGCCACTGGAACAACCCCAGCTGTAGTGCTGGGGTTCAGAAACCCCAGTTTTAAGTAAAAAGAGAGCAGGCTAGATAGAAGTGTGGCCTGGAAACAAGACCTCTGACCCACCCCTTTGAACTAAGTTCCTGACTTAAACCCCTGGTAGATAAAAGTGCTAGAGTTGCCACAGTGCACAGATATCCTGAACTGAACTCTGTGATTATTCTCCAAAATAATAGAGTTTCATTTTTGTAGCTCATCAGTTCTTAAACTTAACTAGAAGCTGCTGCTTGCTACACTGTGGCCTGCTAGGACTGGAGTTGGGTCTTACACATTTCTGTATCTCTGAATTCCTGGAGTGTTTCACTGCAGTGTAGAAGGAGCTCAATAAATCACACTGATTCATTTGGAATCTTCCAAAAGTTTTATTTTAAAAAATAAAAATAAAAACCTCCTACTCAGTTGTGCTATCTAATATCCCATGCAAGTCAGTGCCAATCTTGAGTTAACTATTTCAGGGTCTGCTGTTTAAACACGGATCTCATTGTACTTATAGTATAATAGAGGATACCGGCAAATGCCCTTGCACCTGTAATATAGTGCAGCAGGTGCTACTGTGACCAACACAAAGGTCCCATGATATTGCTGCTGAATGAGGACAATGACTCAAGAGACGAGAGTGATGGGAGAAAAAAGGTTTTATGAATAACAAGTTGGTTTGGAAGATGGTGGGCCAAACAGCCTTAGTGACCATCTTGCTGTTAATGCTGAGTTTGAGGTTTTGATTTTTGCAAGGGAAGGGGTGTGGGTCCCAGACTGGTAGACATCAAGGATGTTTATTACACTTACTTATCTCAAGGTCAGCAAGCCTGTGAATCTAAAAGAAAATATAAATGATTTAAAAATTCTGTTGACCCGTGCCTGGCTATGGCCAGTTCCTGCTATGTGTTCTTCTGGCTGTTATCACTCCAGGTGTGACCTTTCCCTGTAGCCTGTCTAGGGAGTGTTCAGGAAAAGAGGAGTGTAGGGAGTTTCTAGCTAGCATTTGTGTGTGGCTTAATCAGGCAAGAAAAAAAATCTAAGTTTGGTGAAAAAATTTAACTTGTGCTGGGAAAATTTTTCTTTAACCTATTAGGTGGCTTCACTACAACAGGGGAGGTACAGGCCCAGTGTGCTGGTGGGAACATATAAAAGACTATCTGACCACATTTAGCCTGGTAAGATCTAGGAAGATGTTTAGGAAAGGAGATCTAAATTTAGGTTTGAAAACTAAGGAGTCAATCAGATCAAAAAAGTGGGAGGAGGGCTGGGGATTTAGCTCAGTAGCTAGAGTGCCTGCCTTGCAAGCACAAGGCCCTGAGTTCAATCCCCAGCACCACCAAAAAAAAAAAAAAAAAAAAAAAAACAAAAAACCAAAAAAAGTGGGAGGAGAGGGAACAGTATTATAGGACAAGGAAACGATATATATCAATATTCAGGGGCAAAAAAAATGCACATTTAGAGATGGCATTCTTTAAGGCTGGAGCAGACAATATAAGGAGGTGAGGAGTGTATTCTAGTGATCCCTGTACACATAGCACATGTTCAAGCTCTCAAAGTGTTCTCAGATTCTGTTTTTTTTCTTAGTTACTATTTTTGAGGGAAATGAGAAAGAACAGTTGGTGGAAAATTATATGTCTCATTACATGGTATTGCTAACTTGGTTTATTTGTATTATTGTTTGTGAAAATATAGGATGAAGTCAGGCAAAGATAAAGGATTTTGCTTCCTTTCTCTTAACTCTGTGGGTTATTAAAACAAACAAAATAAAAGAAGTACATAGAGGGTCCTATTTAACTAACCTCCACCCCCAACCTCTCTGGCTTCAAAAACTTATTTGCCAACTGCACAAATCTCAAACCCAGGATGTCTTTTGAGAGGGTAAACTATGATTTGTGGTATTCTCCAGGCAAGGGCTGCTTCCCTGGGATCATCGACCTGTTTGGAAGCACTGGTGGCCTTCGTGAATACAGAGCCAGCCTCCTGGCTGGACACGGTTTTGCTGTGCTTGCTCTGGCTTACTTCAGATTTGAGGACCTTCCAGAACATTTGAGTGAAATGCACCTGGAGTATTTTGAAGAAGCTATAAACTTCATGCTTCAGCACCCAAAGGTAGGATCTGAGGCTTACCCAATGCAGAAGGGAGAAGGACAGGGTGAATACAGGGCTGGACCCAGAAACCCTGTCAGGACACTAGGGGCTAGAAATATGCATGGAGACACAAGGGCAACCTTAAAAGTTATTCGGATTATTATTTCCATCTCCACCCATCTCACCTATCTCTAAAACTTGACTGTTTAGTTCCTTTTGTGTTTACTATAATTCAAACAGCACTGGACTAAGAAAATACTGACCTTCAGTCCTTGTTCTGCATGTGCCACATAGTAGACTTACCATCCTGAATAAGGGTCTGGGGTTTAACTTTTCTCATTTATAGTGTTGATGTAAATGTATAGTGAGAAAGTTTTACCATAAAGAGACATTTTTGAGACAATTGGTGACATTTGAATAGGAACAATGTATTTAGTGACATTAAGGAATTATTATTAGTAGTGTGACAATAGTAGTATAGTTTTATTTAAAAAGTCTTTGATAGCAGAAAATTAATTAAAACATTTTGGTATGACTATAAATGGAAGGATACATATTCTTTGCTACCATCTAGATTTGAAGAGACCCACACATTCTAATGCTAAGGAGTAAAGTGTTTTCTAAGGGGTATAGGATGGTCTGACCTTTTTGCAATTCAGGGACTGGTCTCTTAGCAGAGCTGCTAAAATCTAGATGATCTCAAATTGTGAAGGTTAGTTTATTAAGGACAGAGATGGCCCTGGAAAAAATAAGAGACCAGTATACACTGCCAGTTCTGCCCTGGGAAGAGGGGCTTCAGACCTGGATCCTTTGTTTTAAATTACTATCCTTTGGTCCCTCCTTTGGCTGGAACACTGCCCTGTAAGTGATACATCTGCGGGGCCATGAGAATGTGTTCACCAGGGACCATGTGCTCCCCACCATGCCCTTGGGACCTGGAACCACAGAATTCTCTGCCTAACAGCTCCAGAGCCTGGAGCTGACCCAGTTTCCAGGCCTTAATGCCCCTTCTATGGGTCTATCAGTGTCTGTCTACCTAGGCCTTAAACAGGCAGGTGGGATGTCCAGTCACATGTGTGAGAGGCCATTCAAGGTGCACAGAGGAGCCAGGGATGGGAAGAGAAGGAGGATGAGCCAGGGTCCAGGAACTAGGGTCAGTAACTAGCTCTTCTCCATGGTACATTCCAATACAGAACTCCAGTGAGTTCTAAAATTTTAAACTTGCACCTGACCTTATAAATGGTTATGATAGTATCAAGGTAGGAAAGAAGAATATATGTATTTAACAGATTGTTTATTTGATTTAGGGTATAAGAGCCTCTGTGTATACTCTTGACCCAGTCTTTATAAATACTAGGGGATAGCTCATCTACTAGGAAATCGTTGACTGACCAGAGAAGACACACTGGAACTTTGTAGATTGTTGCATAAGGAAAGCAAATTATATTTGAGAAAGTTACTTAAAGAATGTAAAATTACTGTCTATGTCCTTCATTTGTGAGTTCTAAGCTTTTTCTTTTTCTTTTTCATCAGGTGAAAGGTCCTAGTATTGGCCTTCTTGGTTTCTCCAAAGGAGGTGACCTGTGTCTCTCAATGGCATCTTTCTTGAAAGGTATCACAGCTACTGTACTTATCAATGCCTGTGTGGCCAACACAATAGTTCCTCTTCATTACAAGGACATGATTATTCCTAATCTCCACAATGACCTAGGGAAACTAAAAATCACTGAGTCAGGCCTTTTGAATATGTTGGATATTTGGAACAACCCACTGGAGGAACCCAACCACCAGAGTCTTATTCCATTAGAAAAGGCTCAGGGACCCTTCCTGTTTATTGTTGGCATGGATGATCATAACTGGAAGAGTGGATTTTATGCAAATATAGCCTCTGAACGCTTACAAACCCATGGAAAAGACAAACCGCAGATAATCTGCTACCCCCAAACTGGTCATTGTATTGACCCACCTTATTTTCCTCTTTCTAGAGCCTCTGTGCATGCATTTTTGGATGAAGGAGTATTCTATGGAGGTGAGCCAAGTGCTCATTCAAGGGCACAGGTGGATGCCTGGCAGCAAATTTTAACTTTCTTCCAAAAACATCTCACTGGTAAAAAATCTATCAAACTCAGCAAAATATAACATTGAAGTTATAGATCAAATACCATACACTGGGGTTGGGGATTTAGCTCAAGTGGTAGACCACTTGCCTAGCAAGGACAAGGCCTTGAGTTCGATCCCCAGCACCACCCCTCCAAATACTATACATAAAAATCCTAATCATACAACTTCTGTTGGGTTTCCCAGAGCACCTAGGAATTTTGTAACAAAATGAGTGGCTCAGCTTCTTGCCAGGTTCTACTAGGTTTTAGCCTTTGCTAACCCCCGTTATTCACTGCCAGGTCCATCCTCCTCTCTCCTGGACATTACCAATGTGTAGGCTTAACTCTGATCTCCTCTGTAGGAACAGTCTTAACCTTAGGCAAAAGAAATGTAAAAACTGCTTGCCCAGCTCTCAGGTGCTGACCTGGCTTCAACTTTGTGTCTCAATTCTGAGGACTAAACTTCTGTATTGTTCTGAAGTCTCATATTCTATTTGGGCCCTAACTGATCTTGTCTGAGCCTTGGGAACCTGCCCACTGGAGTCCCTTAAGGAACGGATTCTGCCTCATTCTTTTTGTTTTTTCCCCAGTAGTGGGGATTTAACCAAGGGCCTTCACACTGAACTACATCTGGAGGCCTTATTTTGAGGGAGTCACAGTTCTGATGAAGCTCAGACTGGCCTCTCAACAAAGGGAAGGACTAGCTTTTAAGAAGTTGCTGGGGGGCTGGGGATTTAGCTCAGTGGTTAAAGTGCTTGCCTTGCAAGCACAAGGACCAGAGTTCCATCCCCAGCACCCAAAAAAAAAAAGAAAAAAAGAAAAAAAAAAAAGAAGTTGCTGGGATGGGCTAGGGTCCAAGTAATCATTATCTCAGTTTTGGTTTTGCAAGGTGGCTCCAGAGAAATCCTTATCATTTGAGGGGGCAATCTGGTATGCATGAGACAATTGTTTCTGCTTGGGGAAGTCTCAGTTTTGCCAAGGCTGTGCTGGAATCCAAGGTTAGGAAGTTTTAGGGCAATGACAAGAAACTTCTAGCACCCATTCGTAATTGAATGCTGCTGTAAATCTCTCATCTTGACATCCTTGGTTGTGAAGGGGAATGAGATAGTTATGTAAATTTAGGGATAATCAACCTTGTATTACCAGTTTTTAGATACTCCCTAAATGATTAACATGCCTAGATGTAGAGTAAGCTGGGATTTGATCCAAAGTTTTAGATACAAAATGAAGGTCAAGCTTTGTTGTGCTTGTAGTTACCAATTGATATCCATGGACACAAGTGAAGAGTAATTGTATTTTATCAAAAGCAGTTTTTAAATCTCTGATTGCCTCAGAAAAAAATACAAATCATGCTTTTAATGAGTAACTGGTTAAGGACCAAGAAGTGTACCTGCTCTTTGTCCCATGGTGGTCTCTGGCTGTCTCACATCCAGCTCCATCCCCCATGGCCCCCAATGACCATTTGGCTCTACTGCCTTTCGTCCTGAGAATACACACTTTAAAAATCCAGAGCTACACTGTGAGGATCATGGGAAAGTTAAGTTATGGTCACATAACGGAGGCTTCATAAGGAAAGTTGGAAAGTTTAAATTTGAAATGATAAAAAATAAGTAACCATTTTAACATAATGATTTGTTTTTTAAAAGGCTGCCACTGATCTTTCCTTGAGATTTAATGGCTCAAAGCAGTTTAAGCCTAAAAGGAGTTCAATCAGAGACAGTTTTAAAAGGAAAATAGTAAATCAGCAGATAAAAGAAAGTTGAAAAAAGCGTGGTGGTTACCAGAGGCTGGAGAGAGTAGTGGGGAGAGAGTGAGGGAATAAGGTTATGTATAGGAGTAAGAAGTGTGTGCCATTACACAAGAGGGTAACCATAATGATAATGTTCCAGATGTTTCAAAAACCTAGAAGGATTGTGAATATTTTCTTTATTTTTTTTCTTTTTTTGGTGCTGGGATCGAACTCGGGCTCTTGTGCTTGCAAGGCAAGCACTCTAACCACTGAGCTAAATCTCTAGCCCCTAGATTGTGAATATTTTCATCACAAAGATATGATAAATGTTTGAAGAAATCAACATGTTTAACCTAATTTACATACACAATGTATACAATAGAAACGTCACCTGATATCCATAAATATGTGCAATTGTTAGGTTTTTAGGTATTATTTAAAAATAAATTTAACTTAAAAATAAAATATAACCAAATCCAATCCATTGTTCTGCTTTCTTTCATAAACTCAATATCCTTGACTGTATTTCTGTCAAAATGAGAAAGGCCAGCTTTGAAAGCAAATATGTGGTTTGTCAATCACTAGGCATTTTTAAAATATTTTTTAAAATTCAAAATATTGTACAAACCCATTACATATTTCAGGCAACTGAAAACACAAAGACTCCTTAATTCTTCTAAAGTACCACAACGAAGCTGTTTTATACACTCATTTAAAACAGTTATTGAATTCTGGAAAGACCAAAGCTTGTGGACAGCCTTGTAGTTTTTCAAATATTAATGTGCGCATATATATATATATATATATAAATAAAAAAACCAATATTCATGAACAACATAATGATGGATTTAGAGGCAGAAGTCAAAATTTCTTGAGTTGTTTTTCTCAAAGTGGAGGTCAGCCATATACATATGACTGAAGAACCAAAGACAGGAGGACTTTAACAAATATTTTTTTAAAGAAAACAGGTTGTTGGATAGTTGTAAACCAGAAGTTCTTGGTGCAATAATAGCCATATGTCTCAATGGCAAATAGATTTAGAAATCAGGATACATGACAATTACTATTTTATTTATGGGAAATTGAAATAAAATATTTGCAGATGGGAAGGGGATCAAGAAATGGGAGTAGGGGGGATGGAGCGCAGAGAAAGGGGATGAAGAAAGGAATTAAGATGTGTAATGTACATGTAATAATTCCACACAAGGAATGTAAACATTATGTACTGCAAATACGTACCAATAAAAAATAAATATATAAAAGTTCCAAATTCAAAATATTTGGAAATGAAACTGTTTCCCAAAATTCAAAATTTACATATACACACCTCTTCCTTGACAGTTTAATGAAATGTATTTATCTAGGTTAATCGACCTCATTGTAGACATGTATTTAAATAAGATATTCTGTGGTAGAAAACAAATTATATGTATATAACAATTCAGTACATTCTTCACTGTAAAAGATTCAAGTGATACAGATAAAAGATTCTCTTACTTCGTTACCCAATTTCAGGCTTCTACCAAAAGTAGTTATTATTACCAACTTGAAGTGTACCCTTCCAAAACCATTTTTATGCATATACGTACAAATTTATGCATTAATAGTAAATATGGGTTTACTTTGTGGAATCAACACTCTTTTTAAAAAACCATTAAAATAATATATTTTAAATTTTCTGCCTACAAAAATACATATTGTTAATACTGTGCCAAGCCACAGAAGAGTATTTCTCGAGGGTATAGATCTGTGTAGTTCAGCATTGTCAATGAAAAAGCAACAGTCGTTCGCCCATAGCGGGGCTAGTTTGGGGGTTCTGCGGCATTCAACTCACCGGATTTTCTCTGCCTAATTTCTATCTTCATCACCTGTCATTTTATAGTTTAGTTCCGTGTCTTGTCTAAAACGCTTAAACTTTAGCAGTCTGTCTTAATCAGGGACGAAGATTATTTCAAGGAAGAAAACGAATTTGGCAAATGCCTCACGCACCATTCAAGCAAATTTAGGGACCAGCTTCCCCCGCGTAGCCAGTGAGATTTTAGAGAAGGCAGGCGGCCGACGTTTTCTCTCCGAAATCGTTAACTTGTCTTCGGACTCCCCGAAGAGTGGACTACGGACGAGACTCTGCGCCTTTCAGGCGGCGTCCCCACGGCCTCGCTCGCCGCGCGGCCCGGCCCCGCACGGCCCCGCCTGCCTGCCTCCCGCGCCCCGCGCGCGCCCGCCCCCGGCCACGACGCCCTCCACTGCGGTCCGGGCGGCCCGGGCTGCGCTCCGAGCCTCCGGGGCGCCCCCCCAGCCCCGGAGGTCGACGTCCACATCGCCTTTCTGTCCCCAAAGGCCGGACCCTTATCGTCACGCCCAGGAACGGGCCGGCGGCCGTCCGCCACCGAGGCCGCCTCTTCCGCTCGCTCGCCCGCTACGAGGCGGACGGCCGCGGGGCCCTGGAGCTGGCCCGGGACCCGGCTCTGGGCGGCGACTTCACCGGCGTGGAGCCTCAGGCCAGCCGACGCGGAAGAATCCTACCTCCGACAGAGCCGAGGGGCGCCGTAGAAACCGCCTCACAGTGAGGGCGACGTCCGCCGGCCTCCGGGCAGGTGCAGCGCTGGTTCTCCACGCCCGAGCCGCGCCGCGCCCGCCTACAGGCCGGCCGCCTGCGGGACGTCCTCCTGCTACCGACAGGTGCAGCCGCTCTTTTCCCCCCGAGGTCCGTGTGTGGAAAGCTGACTGGCTGGCTGGCCCTGTTTGACGTCCCAAAGCAAAGCGCGCTCCTTTATTATTTGCCTCCTGGGCATCAGGTGGAATATTTATTCCCCTAAATGGTGGCTGGGATTGAATTTTGCTTGGGTACCTCTCTTCCGACAGCTGCCCAACCCTCCAAACTCCTAGTGCTGCACTGTGCTTGTTCGCTGTATACTAAACATAAGATTGCTGCAGTTTCTAACAGGAAATGCTTGTTTGCCTATGTATCTCTATTAAGTGGAGCTTCGTGTTAATTTAGCCTTTCCTGTTGCCATTTCTTGTTAAAAATAACAAGAATAGTAGCTTCAAAACGTTCACTGATATCTCTTCAAACCCCCCAAATGAAGGAAGCCCAATAATACTGTTCACCTTCCCACACTGACTTCATGTTAGGACCATTTAATTGCTATTGCCTGACATATTCTAATGCCTCAGAGACATTCACTACTATGAGAAAACTTTCGCTATTTCATAGATCAAAGGACAACTTCTTTATACATAAGGAAACTGAGGCCTAGTGATTTAACCAAATCAAATAGCTAGGTGGTGCCAAAATCAGGCCGGTCAAATTCTGAGTGCTTGAGTTCTGGCCTTTTAGGAGCTCCGTAAACACAAGCTGATTGAATGAATCAATGAGTGAAATAATCGGAGTTGCTATTTTTAAGAACCTAATTAGGTTTCTATCCCCTTCTGTCATCCCCAGGATCCTTAAGTACAACTAAGAATCTTTTTTGTGTGTGCGGCAGTGGTACTAGGGATTAAACCCTACCACTCTACCATTCTACCACTGACCTACATCCCCAGTCTTTTCTATTTTTTTTTTTTCCTTTCTATTTTTTGAGACAGAGTCTTGCTAAACTGCCCAGGCAGGGCTTGAACTTACAATCTTCCTGCCTTGTTCGGCCTCACAAAGTGCTGGGATTGCAAGTGTGCACCACTTCACCTATCACAACTATGAATCTTTAAAATGAGAGATTTAAAACATTTTCGTAGCTGGGGGATGAGGGAGACACTTTTTGGATATAGTGTATAAATAAAGTCGAAGCAGACTAGAGATTAAGTTACCAAGTTGAAACAAAAAATTCTTAATCATTTAAATATGGTGGTCAGGGTAGTGTCTTGAAGTCAGTGGTTGGAAAACTCTATTCCCAGAATGATTTGAGGGTCTCTATATTCTATAATATAGATATATGTGTGTAAATATATACATATATACATTCATATGCCTATATATACACGTGTATATCTGTATGTATGTACTTACACATACTGTGTACACATATGTATATGTGTATAAATACTGGTTTGCTTTAAGCTTTCTGGAACTGATCTTGAATCCAGAAATGCTTGAGATTTTACTTTTAAAAAGAGATCAAGCTTAGCATGCAGGAGGCCCTCTGTTCAAGCCCAGCACCCCCCCCAAAAAGAGGCAAATTAAAATATCCAGAGATATCTTAATGTTAAGAAAATCACCTTTCTAAGGGGCTGGGGATTTAGCTCAAGTGGTAGAGTGTTTGCCTGGCAAGCACAAGTCCCTGAGTTCAATTCCCAGCACTGAAAAAAAAAAAAGAAAAGAAAATCACCTTTCTGCTGGGGATGTAGATCAGTGGCAGAGCTCTTGCCCAGCATGCTAGAGACCCTAGCAGTGGAATTTTAGATATTTTAATCTGGTTTTTATCCTAATATTCTTGTTCCTATTATATTCTTATGGATTTATCTGTCAGTATTAAGCGGAATAATGCAGAGGCATGTATCTGAAAAATACTAGAAGACAGCTGTCTGAGAAATTGTTCTTGCAGAATAGTGAATGAATAATACAATCCCTGATAGGAATGTTGAGAGAGAAATAACAGACCGACGTTGGAAGGATTTTAGTTTGATATTTCACTGCCTTTCCACACACATAGTTAGTTCACTTTAATTATGTCTTCACTAGACCTTTAAAATGGTTTAACATTTAACAAAAACACTTTCCCCATCTTTGAGGCTAATTTTCATATTTTCCCCATTAACCAGTGATTCCCCCCCACCAGGAAAACTATAGAAATATTTTTATATTTACAGATTTAGGATCACCCAAATAAATGTCTGGTTTCAACCACCACAACAAAGAATTTCAACCAAAACAAATGTTTTCTTTTCAAAGCAAATAGGTGAATGTTTAAATAAAAAGATAAACTATACGAAAATTAGAATTTTATTCAGAAAATGTTGGCTGGTATCATAGTCCATTAAATGCATTTATATCTAACCCCAAATTAATCCCTTTTCCAGATTTATAAGAGATGTTCCTTTTCCTGGTCTGATTGATACGTTTGGTGATGGAGGATTAAATGAGTCTCAAGTGAATCCTCTTGCTTGTTGAGGATTTGCTACTCTGGCTTTGCCATTTTTTGGCTATGAAGATCTACTGCCAATCACGAAGGACTTAAATTTAGATTACTTTGAAGACACAGTTAAATTTGTGCAAAGTCATCCAAAGGTAAGTGGGATGGAAGAGAGAAATATTTATAAGATGAACACTTCAGAGCCAGAAGTGAATAAAGAAATAATAATGTGTTGGAAAATATAACAAATACCTGTTGTATTAATAAATAAAAATGAGCTACCTGATAAATCCATGAGAGGCTTTCCTTTATTGAGGAATTCGTGACCCCATTAACAATCGTACTTTCTATTTCTCTGTCTGTTTCCATGTCTGTCTTCTCTTTCTTCAATCTGCAAGTTAAAGGTCCAAATGTTGGAGTGACTGTTTCTGGCAAAGGGGCAGAGTTGGCATTTACCATGGCTAACTTTCTCCCAAACATAGATGAGGCTGTATCAATGGCTGCATTTCTAACACAGCTATTGCCCTCACCTGTGGTCATTTAATCCTGCCCAGGACTGTTCTTTAATGTAGTCAAAATCTCTGCTGCTGATTCAGGAATATACCATGTTAAAGAAGCCTTGGAAGACCCCTTGGATCCAGCCTAACAGGAAAGCTGTATCCCTCTTGAAAAAGCCTATGCCCATTTCCTTTTTATTGTTGGAGAGGATGACCGACATTGGAAGAGCTCTGTTTATGCTGACATAGCTGTGAAACACCTCACAGAGCATGGAAAGACAAATTTCAATCTTCTAAGCTACCCTTGTGCCAGCCACAGAATGAATCCCCCTCACAGCCCTTTTTTCTCTGTAGTCCTAGCTCCCGTTCTGGGAGTGCCTGCTGTGGGAGGAGGGCAGCTCAAAGCTCATGAAATTGCTCAGTTAGTGTCTTGGGAAAAGATCTTAGAGTTTTTGCACTTGCACGTGGGGTAAAGGTTGACTAGACAGTTAAATTTAGGACTATTTCAAGGCAAATCAAAGAACAGACTTTTTTCTTTTTTGGCTGTCCTAGGGATTAAGCCCTGGCCTCGGGAATGCTAGACAAGCACTGTACCATTGAGCTACATCCCTAACCAAAGATTTTTTGACAAATGAGGACTGAGATCTGAACTCCTCATAGGCATCTGTGAAGTTTTAGAAGAAGTAAAAATACTTGATTCGAGTGCATCATACTCTGTAGCTTTGTTTCTTCATTTCCGGTTTGAGTTTTAAAATAATTGCTACCTGAAAACCAGCTATTAATCCGCCACTTACCCACCCTTCTCACCTATCCTCCTACTCACCTTCTATCTTTTCAAAGATTTTTCAAAAACTGATGTATGTTCATTAGTTTGCTCTATCTGTCCCAAAGGTTTAGAAGTGCTTGAATAGAGGTGAATACATGAATTTATGTCCCTGGTGTTATGACAAGGAGGCACTGGGTTACAATAATTTTTCTTAAATAGTCAGAGGTTAGATTGAATTTCAATAGGATGACTAAGAGACTGGTTGGTGGTAAACTGAAGTCATAAAATCCTTTCTACTGTTAATCAGATGGTGATATATTTTTAGTTGTCACCTGTTCTAGGATCTTTAAAGAAAGCTAGCAACCCAAAGATAATTACCTTTAAAAGAAAAAAAGCAACTAATTATTGAGAAACCCTTGCTTTCATTCTCTGTTGTTCCCTTATCTATATTTGTAGTTTTAAGAGCCTTTATTCACATTTTTATTTTAAAAGATACTTAAAACTAAGCAGATTCCAGACTTTAGTCCCAAACTGATAATTAATATGAGACAAAGACAGAGTTCATCCTTTCTACCTTCCACCTTCTCTATCGAAAAGTTATAGTTCGTGGGTAAAGTTTAACCTATTAATCTTAAACTTCTTAGTTTTTATGGAGCGGGTGTGGTGCTGGGGATTGAATTCAGAGTCTTGTGCTTGCTAGGCAAGCGCTCTATCACTTGAGCTACGTCCCCAGCCCTACTTCTTAGTTTTTAAACTTTTATAATATGTGGGATTGGAACATGTGAAAAGCTAATTATTAGCCTCGAATTTGGTTAGTCAGTGATCTTGTGCTCAGAACTACTTGGAGGGCTCTTGGCAGAGACTGAAGGATTGTCTCCTTAATTTATAATATTAATAGCCCCTCCGCCTAAATAACATTATTTTTTAAATTGAGTTCAAGTTTCAAATTAACATTAACAAAAGTGCGTGTGTGTGCTCTGTGCAGATGTCGTGTGTGTGCATGCATGTGTACCTCCTGATTTGGGGAATTTACATATAAGATTTTACAAAGAGGTTTGTAAAACAAACCAAAATCACAGTGAAGGAGAACTAGGCTTTTTATCAAATAACTATAATGGAGATTATAATCTGAGAAACTGACTACTGAAATTTTACTCGATCCTCATTCTAATTCAAATTGATACGCCTTCTGACTATATAAACAACATTAAGAGTTAGTGGCTATTACAGCTATTTGCATAATCTCAAATCATCTATTAGACATGACAATTTTTCTTTTATGTCCAATCCACATTTTTGTTTAGAGATTAAAGATTTCTTACTTTATTCTGTTTTCTATCATTTAACACGATTTCACCTACACTTATCAAAGACTCTGTTAGATTTTCTGAATTTCATAAAACTGTTCCAACACTATTTTTGTTTCTTTTTTGTGGTACAGGGCTTGAAATGAGGGCCTGGCACACACTACCATACAGCAAATGCCGTATCACTGAACTATGTCCCAAGCCTCTTCTATGTTTTATTTTGTTAAACTGCCCAGGCAGTTAACTTGCAGTCCTCTTTTCTCAGCCTCCCGAGTAGCTGGGACTACAGCATAAGCCACTGCACACAGCTTCAATACTTTTTTTTTCCTCCTGTACTGGGGATTGAACCCAGATCTTTTGCACTGAGTTACATCTCTAGTCCCTTTTTATTTTTTATTTTGAGATTATCTCTCAAGTTTCTCTCAAGATATCTTTTGAGATATCTTTCAAGAGGGGAGGGTGTACCCCCAAATCAGGAGGTATACACACAGGCCTAAAACAAGAGCGAGCCAACACAAAGCCACATTCTCTGGAGAGAAGCTTTTAGAATCTATTTGTTCATTCTGCAAGATATAAAAAAAGAAAGGATTCATATTATATAATTCTTCATTTCCATTGTGAATGTTTTTAGCCTTAGAAAATCTGAAACTCAAAATTTCTTGATGTGAAATGTGCTAAGATATTTTGAATCAATTTATAGAGACAAGTACATTTTTTTAATACGCAGTTTACATTAGTAGTAAATGAAATCTATTTGTGGCCAGCCGTGGTGGCGCACACCTGTAATCCCAGTACTCAGGAGACTGAGGCAGAAGGATTGCCATAAATTTGAGGCCAGACTGGGCTACATAGTGAGTTCAAGGTCAACTTTGAACTACATAGCAAGACCTTATCTCAAAATAAATAAATAAAATAAAATATATTTGTGGCCAAAGTTTACTACTGCAATGACAAAAAGGAAATAGAAGTAATGCTATGAACAAGTATGATGGTCCATTATTTCACCATTAGCACTAATTCCATAGGATATAACCCACAGTTTTGAGTAAATGAATATTCTGCTGGGTTATCAGCCATGTTTGAGATTTAGATTCTTGTTATAGTCATATACACAAAATTATGAGGAGATTTTGGCAGGCAAAGAAAAAGTCTAGTTGGGAGAGGTGAGAAGTGTGAAGGTCTTCTGAAAAATACTCCAAGAGCAAAAGCTGGATATATTAGGAATACACACTTTAATTTTCTTTAATAAACATTTTACTTTTTTGTTTGTTTTGTTTTGCTTCAGAATATACTAAGGATTGAACCCAGGATCTTTGCACTGAGCTATCCTCTGACCTTGTTTTTAGTTTTATTTGGAGACAGGGGCTCCCTGAGTCTACGGGCTCAAATTTGTGTCCTTCTGCCTCAGCCTCCAAAAGTGCTGAGGTTTACAGGTTTGCACCACTATGCCTAGATAGTATTTGTTATTTTTCTTAAAATGTGATTTAATTATCTTTTTTCAAGTGAAATTCACATCACAGAACAATCAAAAAAGAAACATGCATTAGGTTAGTCTGCTTAAGCCAATATATTCAAATACCACAGATTGACTAGCTTAAACAATATAAATATATTTTCTCAAAGTTCTGGAGGCTATATATCCAAAATCAAGGTGCTGGCAGGGTTACTTTCCAGTAAGGTCCTCACGTGGGCTTTTCTCTTGTGTTGGCACTTCTGATGTCTCTTACAACTCTTACAAGGACACTAGTCCTACTGGATTATGACCCCACCACTGTGGCCTCGTTTAAGCCTAAAGGCCCTGCATCCAAAAACTGTCAAAGGTTAGGACTTCAACTTACGAATTTGGGGGAGACAGAAACAGCCATTATGCATTAGCGATATGTATATACGTGTGTACTGTGCGTAATTTTAAAAGATGATCACACTAATTTTTTTGATAACTTGTGTTTCTACTTAAAATATCCTGTGTATCTTTGTGTGTGAATAGATGCCTTTCAGGATTATTTTTAATAGCCATATGCCAGTGTTTGTATGTTCGAAACTACTAGCCAATTCTCTTTTGCTGGCAGTTTGGTATTCCTTTTTGCTATTAAAGCTTTGAAATATAGATATATAGATGTATTTCTTTAGGATGAAGTCCTAGAAGTGGAAGGTTGGTCACAAGGGGTGCAAAACTTTTTAAAGATTTTGATACTTATCTGATACACTTCCAGAAGGGCAATGTATTTTTGTGTCTCTAGTCTCCATATCCCTAGCAGCGCTTTAAAAATACACATATACTTCTAATTCTTAGCTAATTTGGTTAAGCGGGAAAAAGACACCCTAGTTATGTAAAACCAACATTTTGTGATATTTTACATGTAAAGGGGAGTTTTCAGGGGCCTGGGGTAAAGAAAGAAATCCGATCCACTTTGGCCCTGAGTACTCCCAGCCAGATGGCGAGGCGATTACAGCAGGTAGTTTATTCTGCCCCGTCACTCTCCATCTTTTATGAGAAAGGTAAATGTCGTGGGGGACAATTGCGACACTTTTGACCAGCTGAAATGCTTTCCGTGAAGAAAAGCACACCCAACCACACCGAGAGCGTTAAGGGAAGCCCTGAGAAACACGAACAGCCGAGCAGGAAGACCGCAGGGGCCACCGCGCGGTCCCACAATGCCCCGCTCGCGCCACCCCAAGGGCGGAGAGAAAGGACCGCTGCCGGGGCAGGCCCGCCTTAGCGAGCTCCGAGAAGTGCGCACGCGCACTGACCCGAGCGGGCCCTAGCAACCAGAGCAGTGACAGTAGCAACCGCCGGAATGGTGAGTACCCTCCGGGCCTCGTAGCCAAAGCCGAGAGGAGATTGAGAGTGGAAGAGGATGACTGTGGAGCATTGAGGGTGGCAGGGCCCTCGAACAGTAAAGGGAGCCGGTAGCGGATGCTAGCTCCCTGGAGTCAGCGGCCTGAGGCGAAAGAGAAGCCCAGGCAGAAGATGGTCTGGGGTGAGGACGGCCTGGGGCTGATTGGAAGTTGGGTTAAAGGGGAGAGACGCTTGACAGAAGAAAAGGGAGGGCGAAGAGCAGGGAATTCTCAAAAGAGAGCGGATCGGAGTGGGAAAGGTGATGAGAAGGGAATTTTAGATAGTTATCTCTTTACATAGCAGCAATTTTAAGTGCCCTCACCCCTGGCGAGATGGAGAGGGACTGAGGCGGGTTACAAGAGGAGTACGTGTGGCACCGACTGCATCAATATTCATCCCTAACCTGCTGTGTACCGAGATTGCCTTGGGTGCAGTTACTAGATAATGCTGTACAGCCCACTCTGATGGATACACTAGAGCAGTGTCTCAAATTTAATGTGCCAAAGTATGGACTTGTTGGAATGCAGATTATGAATGTTCAATATGATTTGGGGGTTCAGGAACGTGCATTCCCACAACAGACCTCAAGTGATTCTAAAATTAGGGAGCGTCCCGTCACATTTTGAAATCTACCAGTGATCCGTCCTGTCAGAACTCTTACGAAGTCATGATTTCACCCCAGAGATGCCCCTCACATCCTGCGTAGAGTATGCATTCTTTTTCTTACCTACTTAGTAGTCGCAACTAGTAATTTGAAAAGGACTTAGACAAAACTACTTAGCTTTGATCGTTCTGCTGGATGCAGATGTTGATAAAGAATAAGTATTAGGGCTGAGAGTACAGCTTAGTGGGAGAGCACTTACCTAGCATGCAAGAGGGTCCTGGGTTCAATCCCCAACACTGCAAACAAATGAACAACAAAAACAAGTTGTGCGTGCGTGTGTGTGTGTGTGTGTGTGTGTCTAGTGCTACATAAATGGGCAGAAATTGAGTTCAGGGGATTAAAACGATGAGAAAAGTCATGCCTGCCCTCAACCGTAACATTAAATACCACTCTTTTAAAAGTAGTTTCCCCCTAACCTATCCTGTGATCCGTACTTTATTCTACAAGTGTTTAATTGAAATCTACTGTCAAGGAAAGTAAAAAGTTTCAGATCTTAGGTGAAAAAAGACTTGGCCCTAAATAATTCTGAACCAAAGGGATTATTGAAGATCTTCTAACAGAGAACAGGACCAGTCATTGGATAAAGCCAGCTGAAGCTGCAAACTGGTAGTTCTGGGGAACTCCAGAAATACAAGCACACATACTATTTAAACCTTTTTAAAAAGTAGCTTCTGATGTCTTATAAAATCATGTTTCATATTAAAACTCAGGTTTTGGGCCTCTGAAAAATCAGAAATACCACGTTTCACCATTGGGCACATTCTTTCATGTTTTAACATTACTGAAATACAGTGTCATATATTAATTGACAGCATCTTTTCTTAATGGTACATGAAATAAGAGTGCTGCTTACCATTAGTGGAGTTTTTATAACTCTTTTCTCCAAGTTTCACCTGCCAACCATCATCTGGAATAGAGGTTATCTCCTTTACATGGGTTCTGTCCTTACCTGTCCAGCTTTACCCATTAGTGATGTCCCGTTGGTCCTTTAGGCATTTGAGTTTTTGACTCCTACTATCTATAAGGGAAACCACTGACCCATACCAACTTATATTGCCACCATGAACAGCTAGATTGCTTCTGTTTCCACAAATAATAATATGAAAGTGTTCTGTTATGTATCTTTTTATGGATCCATGCGAGGATTTCTCTGGGAAATACAATTGGTTGCACAGTGCTCAGTTATAAAGTCTATGCATATTTAATTTCCCTTAGGCACTATCAGACCACTAAACTACACACCCAGCTCTTTTTAATTTGCAATGAGATTTCACTGAATTTCCCAGGCTGGCCTGGAACTTGCAGACTCCCTGCCTCAACCTCCTGAGCATCTTAGGTTACAAGCATGCAATCAAAAATACCCAGTATCAGAATATCAGTTCTTGAACACTTGTTAGAAGTCACTTGTAATACTGTCTAGGTTTGAGGTATTAAGGGAGGAGAATGGGGGTAAATCTCTTATCATTTCAATTTTTAAGTGGTGTCAGTCTATTAAAATTTTCTGATTCTTTTTGTCACAGTTTTGACACTTGTATGTTTTTTCTAGAAATGCATACCTTGTCTAGGTTTTAAAACTATTGCCATATTTTGCTCATATTTTATTTTTCAAATGTCTGTTGTCTAGTTACCTCCCCTTTTCATTCTCGATTTTTAATTTGTATATCTCTTGTGTTTGCTCAGTCTTGCAAGAGATTTGAGAACAGACTTGCAGTTTTGTTAATATTTTCCCCCTCTGTTCTGTTGTTTTGTATTTTGGGGCAGGGTCTCTCTATGTGGTTCGGGCTGGCTTTGAACTCACTCAGGCTGGCTTTGACCTCGAGGTAACCCTCCTGCCTCAGCCTCCCGAGTGCTGAGATTACAGGCATGCATCCCCACATCCAGGTCTTCTGTTTTTCACAGACTTAATCCTTTGTATTTCCTTCTGTCTTCTTTGAATTTACAATGATGTACTTTTAAAAATGTTTTAAATGCTTAACTCACTTGATTTTAATTTGTTTTCTTTCAAAATTTTTTTATTAATATATGTTTGTGATACATAAAAATTATATTCATCTTGGGGAATTGGTACATCTACGTATGTCATCTTGATCATTTTTATACTCCTTTTCCTGTCTCCTCTTCCCCTTCTCAGCTCAAAAAGTCTGTCTTCCAGTTTCCTACCATCTTTCCTTTATTTTGCTCTATACTTATATTTTAGGTTTTTATATACAAGAAACTATGTGGTATTTAACCTTTTGTGTATGATTTGTTTCACTTAATATTATGGTCCCAAGATCCATCCGTTTTCCTACAAATGATGCAGATTTATCCTTATGACTGAGTAGTACTCTGATGTATGTATATACTACATTTTCTTTGTCCATTCATCTCTGATGGACATGTAGGGTGCTTCCATAATTTAGCTATTATGAATTGTGCTGCGATAAACATGGGTATGTATATAGCATTGTAATATGATGACATTAACTCTTAGAGACATGGTTCCTTCTTAGTGTTATATTCAATGTATGGTAATTTTATTTTAAAATACATTTTATGTCTTTTGATGCAAGGACTATAGGTACATATTTACTTTCTAAACATAGTGGTATCTTTTAAAACTTTCTTTTTGTTATTATTTAGGGTTCTTTTTTTTAATGAATTCCACCAATAATTTATTAAGGACCTTGCCCCTTGTGTACCTTCAAAGTTTTAAATGTAAACTGAATCTAAGATAATATTGATTATAAGGGGCAACATTATTTTATATTCTAATACTAAAAAGAAAAATAAGTTGGCGTAAATTATGACAAATTCTTTTTTTTTTTTCCCCTTGAGACACGATCTCACCATGTAATTCAGGCTGGCCTTGAAATCACCATGTAACCCAGATTGGCCTCGAATTTGCAGTGATCTGGTAGCCTCAGCCTTCCTAGTGCTGGGAGAGGCTACCATGCCCAGAAACAAATGCTTTCTTTTTTTTTTTGTGGTGCCGGGGATCGAACTCAGGCCCTTGTGCTTGCAAGGCAAGCACTCTAATCACTGAGCTAAATCCCCAGCCCCACAAATGCTTTCTTATCATTTAGAATTTTTATTTTGTACTTAGTACTTAGTTTTGTATTTGTTTTTGCAGTGCAGGTTTTTTAATCTAGGACCTTGCACATGCTACGCAACTGCTCTCCCACTGAACTACATCCCCAGCCTTCTTTTTACTTCTGAGACAGAGTCTTGCTAAATTGCCTAGGCTGGCCTGGAAATTGAGATCCTTCTGCCTCAGCCTTCCAAGTAACTGGGATTATAGGCATTCACCACCCACCTGGCTGATAAGAGTTTTTTAAATGTTTTAGACTTACAGATTTTTGTCATGTGTCATCCTTTGGAAGGAATATATGTATATGAAATAAAACTGTCAGTATTTTCCTAAAAGTTTACCACTACCATTTCTGCCACAGCAATTGTAAATTGTTCTTGATTATAAGATATATACAAATTTCCCAACACCAAAAAAAAATACAGATTTCAATGTTAAAGTGAGGAAAAAAAGAGATATAGATCTTAAAATCAATGAAATAAGATATATATTAATACCAACTTTTGAAAGCTACATATTTTTTGTAAACCATGTAGGAATGAAATGTATAGGCATTATAGAATGATTTTCTTATTTTCTCTGAGAAGTATTTAAAGAAATCATTCTGATTTCAGAGATTAAAACACCATCTTACCTATAAAGTGTCAGAGAAAGCAATTAATCATTTTAATGATAGAAGCCATGACTAATAACTATTGCATGAAAATTAAATCAACAAATTCCACTAGTAAAGTCAGCCTTGTTTCTTTTTCTTTCTCTTCCTCTTCTTTTTTCTTTTCTTAAGGCAAAAGCAACAACAATCAAAGAAGCCTTAGCCAGATGGGTAAGTATATGGGTTTTTCCTTCCTTCAGAAACCATACAAGGAAAATTTGGATAGTTAATTAAGTCTGACCATCCAGTATAAGGGATCCTTGTGGAAATAGAACTGTTTTGTGGTAGTGGATACATGAACCTACATGGTGATAAACTTGCATAGGATTTGAGCTGGGGCTGTAGCTCAGTGGTACAACATTTACCTATTAAATGCAAACCCCAGATTCAATCATTGGCACCACAACCACAGCAAAAAATTATATAGGGCTTAATACCTACATATATGTACATATTCACAATACAAGTGAGGCCAAATAAATTTGAGAAAAACTGAATAAAATTGATGGATTTTACTAATAGTAATACCCTAGTTGTAAAATACTATATTTTATAGAATAATATCCTTGGAGGTAACTGGGCAAACTACATGCTATCTGTCTGGGTCCTTCTGTTTGTTTTTATGATACGGAGGATTAAACCCAGGGCTTCACACATTCTAGGCAAGCACTCTACCACAGAGCTACACCTCTATCACTTGCATGACTTTTTCTAAGTGCAAATACGTCTTCAAATATCTCCATAAAAATTTCAGATAAAAACTTCTGACCACTGGAAAGTTTAACAGTGGAAAGGCTGATTCATCTATTGCTATAAAATGGCTGAAATGTTTGTGTTACACTACATTTTCTGTTTCAACTTGGTCATCATTAGACTACATGTCATTTTAAAGCAATAGAGTGGTATGTGTTGTAGATTGTCTAGGCCAGTGCTGGTGAACCCATGGCACGCGTACCACAGTGGGCTGTTGGTTATCTTTTTATTGGAAGCTGGGGATTGAACTCAGGGCCTTGAGCTTACCTAGGCAAACGCTCTACCACTGAGCTATATCCCCAACCTGTGTTTGTTATCGTTGAAAGTGCTAAAAGGTTTGCCATCACTGGTCTAGGTTTTGGTTAGATAATGGTTTTAGGGCTGGGGATTTAGCTCAGGGTTAGTGCTTGCCTTGCAAGCACAAGGCCCTGAGTTCAATCCCTGCACCAAAAAAAACAAAAACAAAAACAAAGATGGTATGATAATGGTTTTAGCCTCATAGAAGTGAGAACAGAGACAGCCAATGTAGATAAATGTAAATCACATATAGACAACTGAAAGAACATAGAGTTAAAAATACTAACTTATGTAGTAATATTAGAGGAAAACGCATTGAAAAAAAGCATTAAATATACACTACAACATTGTAACACTTTAACATTTTATAGCTTCAAAAGTTGTAATTTAGCATTTTAGATAGAATTTGCATAGATTACAGAGATGACTCTTTAATTTCTGTATCCAGTGGTAACTTCTTTGTTTATGCTATGTAGTTTGTTGCATAATGTTGAACATTTTGCTTTTGTAGCAAGGCCTTGAATAGAACGTCTTTCTGTGCTGGGTGTGGTGGCACACACCTGTAATCCTTGCATTTGGGAGGCTGAGGCAGGAAGATTGCAGCAAGTTCAAAGCCTGCGTGGGCTACATAGTGAGTTCAAGACCAGCATGAACTACACAGCGAGACCCTGTCTCAAAAAACAAAAAACAAAAAAAGTCTTTCTAGAGCCTTGGTGTGTAGGGAACACAGAAGAAAAGTGAATTGAATAATGAAATATTTGAATTTTTGTTTTAGTACTTATAAATTTCTTGTTTAATTGTATTTTTAAAGTTTATTTCTGTTTGATTAAATATCTAATAAAATGTTTTATTAAATAAAAAACAGTATGGAGTAGACTCAGATTTGATTTTCCTTGAATTGGGTTTTAGGATTTTATCTTATTTATTATTAATAACTAGTGGAGTTTTTGTTTGTTCTGGCTTATAACTTCCATTCTGGCTTATATTATCACCATCAGTCTCTGGCTTTAAGATTATTTGAAGGCATCAAACTCACTCTTTCATTGATTAATCCAATATTTTCTTTAACATTTAAAAAATTTCTTAATTGACACATAATTGTACCTGTTTGCGAGAGTAACAATGTGACATTTGATATATGTATAGAATATATATTCATCAAGTAAATCATTAGCATAACCATCACCTCAAACATTTATCATTTCTTTGTGGTTCAAGAACATTCAGAATCCTCTCACAGCTATTTTGAAATATGTAACACATTAGTGTTAACTATAGTCATCCTGCTGTGCTGTAGAACACTGGAATTTACTCCCTTTATCTAACTGTAATTTGGTGCTGTTAACCAAACCTCTTCCTATCCTCCCCTCCCCTCTTCTCTCCCCAGCCTCTGCTTACCACTATTCTTCTGCTCCCACCTTCCATATATGACTAAGAATGTGTGGTATTTATCTGTGTCTGGCACATTTTACTTAAAACGAATGAGTCTTCCAGGCTCATTCACATTGCCACAGATGATAATCTAACATTTGTTAAAGACTTACTAGGTGTTAGTTTCCTCTCTCCTGACTTATAAATGTGTGACACAAAAATAAGTACTGCATAGGTGTGTTTTAGCTATCTTTTGTCCAGTTGACTGTACATTTTCTATTTTTGATATGTGATGATCTGATTTTTTAAATGAGCCTTTTTTGTGTCCTACACTGCACTAGGCTATGGAAAATATAGGAAGGCAAAGGAAATGGTCCCTGAGCTTCAAGTGTTGCTGGAATGATAGAACTAACTCTAAGTAATGAAGTGATCAGAAAACATTAATAGGCAACATATACTGGGAATTAAACTTAAAATTGTGTGCTTAGTACTAAAATTAAACTCTAAGGCAGGATCTAGTAGTTAGAGTAGAGCAGATAGCTTTGATCACAGCTGTATTAAAAAGAGTGTCTTTTAAAATTCTTAGTATTTTGGGATTCTAGCTTAAATTGAACTATATATAGAAAAAACGGGGCTGGGCATTTAGCTCAGTGGTTAGCGTGCTTGCCTTGCCAGCACAAGGCCCTGAGTTTGATCCCTGGCACAAAAAAAAGAAAGAAAGAAAGAAAGAAAGAGATGAAATGACAGAACAGTTGATCTTATGGGTATGAATCTGACATTTAAGAAAAGGATTTTTTAGGAAAACATTTTAGTTGTGTTTTGTTTTTATTTGTAACAGTAACCTTATTCAGCCATGTAAAACTTTGTTATCAAGGTCAGCAATTAAAGGTTCCAATAAGTGAATGGTGAATTCTTGTTAAACAGTTATTAAATTCTAATAATTGTTTTGAAATAAACATTGAAAGGCCTTGGGAAATTCTGGCCTCTTGTTGTACATTACAATCAGGGATCATTTTGTTCCAAATTAATTTTTCCCACAGGAAGAGAAAACCGGTCAGAGGCCATCGGAAGCCAAAGAGATAAAGCTTTATGCCCAGATTCCCCCAATAGAGAAGATGGATGCCTCCTTGTCCACACTTGCTAACTGCGAGTAAGTTCTCTGTTTTCATCCTTCTAGTACTGCTATTAAGTTTTCCTTCCTTCTCTTAAATACACAAACTAGAAAGTATTTGTTTTCTGCGATTTTATGTATTTTTGTTTGTTTGTTGTAAGTCTCCTTTTGGCAAGACCAAACGTGAAAGATTATTGGTTTATAAGATTATTAATAGAGTAACACTGAGCAGTACAATATTTCTTCTGTACAATTTTATAATATGTTTGGAAATAGAAATTTCCTAGTCTTTTGGGAGAAGCTAAGTAGCATAATAAACTCTTACTCTGGCATAAAGTCTACTGCTTCCTCTTATAAAATTATCCACCAACATCAAAACTACTTACTTGACACCTAAAATAACCCTAATTTTTAAAAAATTCCAATTGAGTTCAAATTACACTTATTTTGTAATCTTATTACTATGACATTAAGTACCAGATCTATACTGATTCATTTTCATTTATTTTCTACATATTATACAAATTTGGTGGCTAAGTTGAGGCAGTTATACCATGATACCGTATACGCATGTTTTTGGGCTCTGGTGTCTCTTCTCAGGCCCACTGAATGCCATACAATTTCTGAAGTTCTGACTTCTTCAGCCTTTTTTTGGTTAAGTGTGATTCTTCACCGTCCAACTTGCTGCAGAAGATAAGACCTATCCCATTTTATAAAAACAGAATATCTACTAATGAAACCTAGGAATCTATATTTACAGGAAGCAACTTAGGTAGTTTTTAGACTCATATTTGTGGAACTGTACATTAGATTAATACCTGTTTTGGGGATTCAAAGGAAAAGCAAGCATATTTATTTAAAGTGTGCAATTTGTTCTTTGTGATGACAGCATTTCACCTTGGGATTTTTTTTTTTTTGGCTTCAAGCATGCTTTTAAAAGAGTGGTGGAAAATCTACGGCACACTTGTTATTTGTTTTTAAGACAGAAGATGTTAATTTATGAGTTGTTTTTTCTAAACTAAAATCTCAGTATTCAGGTTTAATTGGTGTGTTGTCACTTTGCAATAAATAAGTGGGTTTTGGACTGCATTTTGAGCACTCATCTCTAAAAGGTTCTCGTCACTATTTTAAAGTATTTAATATCTTTTTATCATAAAGCCATCTCTAAGGCAAACAGACTTGAGGTTTTGTTTTCCATATCAAAGTGCCTTACAAATCACTTAAAAAGAGTCAACCTGTTTATGTTTGTGTTGACAATCTCTTTGGGTAGGGTGCCTAAACAAAATTAAAGAACTATTTTCTAACCATATTCTTAGATTTAAAAGCACTCCATTTTCCCCTGGTAGTTCTCAGAGTTGGGGATGACTAGAAAATATACAGATTTGCTCATTTTCTTACATTATGTAGTAATTGTTTTTGCTTCAATTGTTTCAAGCACGTAAAAAATGAATAAGATACATGAGAGTCGAATTTACCTGGGTTATAATTTGAGCCCTGTCACTTTGTGGCTGTGTAATGCTGGGGAAATTACTTAACTTCTTTGTGCTTAAGTTTTATTTGTCAAAGACTGTGATAATTAAAATAGTTAAAATGTGTATTTGGATGAACACTTGAACATATATTAAGTGTTCAACAAAATTAGCTTTTCTCAGTACGAATTTTACTGAAATATTAAACATTTCAATCTAGAAAGGATGATGAAGAATGTATAATTATGTTCCCTTTAAATACTTTGTTTTTATATAACTAAATACAGGTAGAATAATGTATACAAACTATTAAAAATAAATATCACTGGTGGAACATGTGGACCAATTAGGATTACATTTTTTAATATACATTTCTGCATGATTTCACACATGAAAAAAATATAACCCCACAAATGCATATACATATTTTTGGAGTTTTTTAGGGGGAGTGTTTTGTTTTATTTTATTTTATTTTTTTTTACCATCTGGTAAATGATTTTTAAATTTAATTTATGTCACAGATATCTTTCTACATCAGTACTTATAGCCCAATCTTATTTTTTTAGTGGCAGAATAGTATTTCATTATCTATTCTTGAGTTAATGGATTATTATCAATTTTTCTGCTATTATAGTAATAGAATAGATTTGTTTGGTGTATCTTTTGACATTTGTGTTAGTATTTTAGTAGGATGTATTCCTAGAAGCAAAGGTAAAGAATACATGTGTTAAAATTTTTGATAACACAAAATTGCTCCCCAAAAATGTTTTGTGTATTTTCTACAATGAGTCTGTATTAACTTTTACAATCAAGGAGGGAAAAAGATTTCAAAAGTGAAAGGATAAATTCCAAGATTGAAGGGAAAAAGAGGATTCAGTGTCAAAAAGAAATGACTTAAGTATCGTATTATATTATAGTTTCTGATATATGATTTAAATTTTTCATATTAATTCCATTTTTTCTTTGTTCTTTCAAAGGAAGCTTTCACTGTCTACTAATTGCATTGAGAAAATTGCCAACCTGAATGGCTTAAGTAAGTGATGCACAGCAACAAATTTGAAAATTTTTTCTAGTTATTAGCATAAACATTCCAAAGACATTATGTAATTCCAGAAGCAGGCACCTGTTTTAACCACAGTAATTGTCAGATGACAGAGTGAGTATAAACCATGTGTTCTTAAATTTGATTATCCAAAGAAAATTAGAGATTACATGAGAACTGAACATTTTAAAGACCCTTTAAAGCCTTTTTATAGAATTAAAATTGAGATGATTTAAATAGAAAATCAGGTTTTATTATACATTTTTTGGTTCAGATTTGTTTTGTATGTATCTCACACTTGTTATATTTAAGATTTACTTCCTTACCATCTGTTTTTTCTTGTGCTCTTTACGCGCAAATCGGTGGCATCACCAGCCTCCAGTTACCAAGGCCCCTGACTCTCAATTAGTTCTCAATTAGTTAATGGCTGCTGTAATTTGGTGTTGTAAAGCAACAGAAATTTATTTGGAGATCACAAGTTGAAAATCAGTTTCACTGAGCCAAAAAGCAAGCTACGGTCCCTCTGAGGCTTTGTGAGAGAACTTTTTCTTGCCTCTATTTTCTGATGGCTGCCACATTCCTCGGCTCCTGACACTCTCTCAGTCTCTGCCTCCGTGGTCGAATTGCCAACTCCTGTTCTGTGTCAAAGCTCTGCCTCCTTCTGAGGATAACATGTGCCTGCATTTGGGGTACTCCTAGATACTGAAGATTATGTCTTCATCTCAAGATTCCTAATTCAATCACCTCTACAAAGTACTTTTTTCCCACATAAGGTAATATTCACGGGTTCTAGAGATTAGAGTGTAGGTATTGTGTGGGAAGATTTTTCTCTTCCCATACTGAGGATTGAACTCAGGGCCTCACATATGTTAGGCAAGTGCTCTACCTCTGAGCTACATTCCAGTTCTTTTTGGTTTGAGACAGGGTCTCCCTAAGTTACCCAGGCTGGTCAGAAACTTGCGATCCTCCTGCCTCAGCCTCCTAAGTAGCAGGGATCACAAATGTGTGCCACCAAACCTGGCTTGGGAAGCTACTATTTAGCCTAAGACATTCTTTCATTTCTTCCCTTCAACCCTACATCCAAGTTCACTACTAAGTCCTGTTAATTCTACTCTTTAAAGAAATTCATAAATAATATATTGCTTTTCCATTTCTAGGAGCTACAACTTTAACTAAGAACCACATTAGCTTTCCCTTATGTCATATTTTTCACATTTTTGACCAGTTTCTGAAGTAAAAAAAATATGAATTCATTATATATTTATGTAAATACACATATTAAAAATATATATATACTGTAACATAAGATCCAGTATGTATTTTTAAAATTTGATTTTTTAAAATGTTGATGATACTCCACTAAATTGATTTCATAACCTATTACAGTAATGGGTTATGACCCATAGTGTGAAAAATCCTGCCTTACAACTTTTGTGGGGCCTCCTAAATTGATCTCCTTTTTTTTTGTTCTGTTCTTCAGCTGATCTTCATCACTGATACCAATGATGAAGTTTTTTCTGAAAATATAATTTTTATCTTTCCCCCAGATCAGAGACCACTTAATGACTCCCCTTTGCCTAATAAAGACCTAATGTTCCAACATCATCCAAAAGCTTGTGCCACTGTATTTGCATCCAACCATGCCATTCTTTTTTATGACTTTGTACATTTGTTAATGCAGTGCCTTTCACTGAAAACAGTTCTCTAAGAAACAAGGTTTAGGAATATCACATTTGAAAACCAAGCAAGGTAGCTCACTCCTTTAATCCCAGCACTCAGGAGGACCTCGAATTGAAGACCTCAAACTGAAGGCCTCAAATTTAACTTGCTATTTAATTGAGTTAAATAGCAAGTTCTAGGCCAGCCTGGCCTACAAATCAACTTGTCTCAAAAAAAAACAATAAGAAGTCTGGCATGGTGGTACACACTTGTAATCCCAGCACTCTGGGAGGCTGGGGCAGAAAGATTTCAAGTTTGGGCCCAACCTGGGCAAGTTCGTAACTTAGTGAGGCCCTGTCCCTAAAGAGGGGTGGGAATGTAGTTCAGTGCAGAGACCTTGGGTTCAATTCCTAGTACCAAAAAAAGTCACAATTGAATGTCACCCTCCCAAAGAGTTTTCTAATTTCCACTGTCATAATTACTTCTTTTTTGAGAACGCAGTATTTATAATAGTCACTCTTAGGTTATAATAACAATCACCACATAGTTATTGTGACTATTAAATGAGTTAGTATATATATAGTACTTAGAATTGTACCTGGCAGGTATAAAATGCTCATTAAATATTAGCCATTATTGTAGTTGGGAATATGTTCTCCTCTTTAGATAGTGTGCTCTTTGAAGGCAAGCATCACATATTATCTTTTCATCTTCTATCCCATGCCTCTTCTACCTCTAGCATGGTACTCTGTGTTTGTATGGTACTCTCTGTTTATACTGTGCTGGGGAGAAGTAGTGGCTATTAGAGCTGTGCATATATGCCAGTTTTTTGCTGACTCATTAAATAATTTAGGATATTTTATTCTCTGCCTCAATTTCTTTGTCTGTAATTGAAGTAACTTGCTTAAATAAGATACATTGACAACACTTTTTTTTTTTTTTTTTTTTTTTGGTACTGAGGATCGAACTCAGGTCCTTGTGCCTGCTAGGCGAGCACTCTAATCACTGAGCTAAATCCCCAGCCCAACAACACGTTATTTATCATGACAGATCACATGCTTTTCTGTTCATAAAAATATGACTATGAAAGTATCGAAAATGGATAATGATCTACATAGGGCAATGGTTTTAAATTCATATTTCACTTTCGTCAATGGTAATTACTCTCAGGAAAATTATGCTGTATTGAGAAGAATTTTTAAAACTCAGTGGCAATGGTTGATGTCTGCTGTACACACAGGAGGAGAGAATGTAGGCATCTGCTATACTCGACTCACCTCATTTTAGTTCTGCTTGTAACAAATAGTGCTACAATCTATGGGTAGAAATACAGTTAATCTGTGACTAGGAAACAAGCAGAGGCCAACCTCTCCATGTGAAGGACTGAATGCATGACTCTGGGTTGCCTTCTACCCCATCCTTTCATGAACACAAAGGTAAATACCATGCTATGATGAGGATCTGACATACACAGATGTTCCTAATGGGTGGTTTATAGAACATTTAATCTTAACTTGGACATCATAATTACCTGTTTCTGTGTACAGCAATAAGTTTGTTTTTTTTTTTTTTTTTTTGCCAGGGATCGAACTCAGGGTCTTGTGCTTGCTATGCAAGCACTCTAACCAATGAGCTAAATCCCCAGCCAGCAATAAGATTTTTAAGAGCCATTCATTACCATTTTCATGTGTATTTTTTTTTCTTTTTCTTTTTTTTTTATAGGCGTTTTCCGGCAAGCACCAGAAAACCTACTAGACAAATTCTAAAAGAGCTGTAACACTTCATGTGTATTTTTTTAAAAAAAAGTTTTATATGTTAAATTAGACCTTATCTTTGAGAGAGTTTCATGTATTTATTATCTAGAATCAGCCTTGTCTTCGTCTTAGTCGATCTATCAGTGTTTTTGGTAGGGGGTGCTGGGGATTGAACTCAGGGCCTTGTGCTTGCCACTGAGCTAAATCCCCAACCCCTCTACTAGGTGTACTTTGACAAAGATGATTTCTTTTTCCTCTTTGAAGCACTGTCAGTATTTGATTTTCTCCCATCTTTCTGGCCTTCTTCCCAGTTTCATAGCTCTGAATTTTAAATATTGGAGAGCTCATGTACTCAGTTCTTGAATCTGTCCTCTTTTTTATTTTCACTTACTCCCTAGATTATCTGTCTCAACCAGAGTCATAGCTTTACTATCTATATGCTGATGGCTCCCAAATTTAAATCTCTAGTTCTGAGGTCTTCTCTGAATTCCAGATTAACATATTCAGTTGTCTGAATTCCATTGGATGTCTAATAGACATTTCATACTGAACATTTCCAAAACTGAGTCCTGATATCTTCCCCTCACTACCAGCTAAACCTACTCATGCTATCAGGAATTTTTATATGTATTATTCACTATAAGAATACAGTGCTTATTATTGTTCATGGCATATAGTAGATGTCCAGTAAGTATGTATTAATATAATACATTTTTTAATTCTTTCTTTCCTTCCTATTTGCAGTGCTGGAGATCAGACCTAGGGCCTTGTGCATGATAGGCAAGCGCTTGACATCCTGAGCCCTGAATAAGCTTCTGATACTACATGAAATAGCAAAATAGCAATAGAAAATGGTGATTTTCCTAGATCAATAAGCTTGAAATAATGGTTATATGCTTTTTTAAATTATTTATTTTTCATAAATTTATAGTTATATGGGATATATTAGTTTGCTGTAGCTTCAAACAAAGTCCCAGAAACTGGGTGGATTAAACAATAGAAATTTTTCTTCTCATAGATCTAGAGATTAGAAGTCTGAGATCAAGGTTTCAGCAGAGTTAGTACGTTAAACATAGCTCTTGATTTGGCTTCTCCTTCTGTATCCGTGTCCTGATTTTCTTTGTATAAGGTTACCAGTTATGTTGGATTAGGGTCTTCTCATATGAATTCATTTTACCTTGATTACCTTTTCAAGGCCCTTATCTCCAAATCCAGTCACATTCTAAAATTTTGGGGGTAAGGATTTAAAGATATGAATTTTGAGGGGGACACAATCCAGTCCATAATATGGGATCTTATTTCAATAGTTACACTATTTTACATGAATTAGATCATTCTCATTAGATAATCTAAACTAAAAACCAAGCTGTTATGGGGTAGCTCCTTCTAAAAGTGACTTACTTGCCAATCAAACATTACCAGTGTCAGGACTGCTCTCCTGTCCTTCTGGAGTTGGATTCCAGGTTCTCAAACAGAAAACTGAATGAAATGATCAAAAAGCAGCGGCAAAGTTGATTTGAAAAAGTAAGAGTGAGGGGGAAAACTGGCTCTGCAGAGCAAGCCTAGGCCAAGTAAAAGAGGAAAAAGCAAAATAAAAATGCACCCTGGAGAAAGCAGAGCAAAGTATCCCGAGGAAAGCCATGGCAGTTTTGTCTTCTTGGCAGCTGTGACCTTTTATAGCCCAAATCTCGAGGAAAACCGCGAGAACTTCTACATACGGGTCCTGAGAGGTGGTGCTGGGATCCCACGTCTGAGGAACTGTTCTGCAGAAATGTATCTTGTAATTAGCAGGTCAAGGCTACTTCCACAGCCAGCTTTGCCACGCCCTATTTTCTATGTAAAAGTTACATGTGCCTGATAAACGTACATGCTATTTATGGTGTTCTTGCCATAGCTCAGGCATTTTAACTTAATGTTTAGATAATTATCTCATTTAATTCTTGTGTTCTTT